>JAWPHD010017885.1:0-42492 GCA_037043455.1 Cyrtodaria siliqua
GTTCAATTGAATTTTCTACCAAATATTATGAAACCTGGAAAGTAATTGTTGAAGTTAAGGACTTCAAATTGTTTTGTAAATAATTAAGTTTATGTTAATCATACGCGATACTTAACTGTAAATTATCTATTCGTCGCAGATGGTGAATCAAAATAAGCATATTAAAACGAAATATAAGTAGGTTTAAAATTAGCATCTTTCTATACACATCATAACACAAATCTTACTTTGCGCAAAATATTCTCAAATTGTGCAAAGAGACACTTAATGCGTGGTTTAAATATTTAACCCTTTGCGCAATTCCGGAATAGTCCTGCCTATTCCGGAATCGTGCGCATTTTAAAAATTCTTACTTTGCGCAGAGCAATTCCGGAATCGTCCATATTCTTACTTTGCGTAGAACATATATAATAGACATATATAATAGACTGTTTCTTTGAATTAAGACCATTCCATTTATGTGACAAAGGGGTTACTCGCAGGCTGATCTGGTTTACAATGGACGCAAAGGCTATTATAGTTCCAGTGCTTAGCGGGTTAAGGGTTAAATTATATGCTTGTACCACAGATAGATACGAGTAAATTTTTTGTTTATGTTGCCTTTTATATTACTACACATTTTAGGAGTTTTAATGTTGAACTTCCTCAATCACCGAATTCTTATTATATTCTTAATTTTCACAAATGTGCTGTTATGTTTGATGTGCTTTGTATTGCTTAGGCCATAATAAATGAATTGCTAGTTTATCATACAATTTTATTTTAAAATAGGGGCTGGGGTGAAATTTTATTTTTTATTTGTTACTTTACACTACCAATGGAATATTGCCTCGGCACAAGGCAGAATTAGTAACACATACTACTAGGCATTTCCAAGATAGAAAACACATTTTTAATAGTGTTTTATACTTTCAGGCACATATTAATTTAAGAATATAAACATTTTCAGATGTTAAGAAAAAAAGAAAAATTGCCGGGGCGGCATACAAAAACGGGGGCGGAGGGATGATAATCTAGCAATTAATTTATTATGGCCTTATGTGGCTGAATGCTTATGCCAAATAATATCTTGTGTAGTTTTTATGAGTGTTTTAAATGTGCTTTTATTGTGATTGTAAATTGTTTCTAATGTGTTTCAAATGAGACTGCTATTTAGTTTTAGTTGTAATTGATGTTTCTAGTTTAACGATGGTTACATTTGTGTGCTAAATGTGTATGTACTTGTGCTCTATCTGATAATAGTTTCATTCTTATGTTTAATGCATGTGCTTATAATAACTATTTTAAATATGTGTATCCTTAAATGTGTCTTCTTGTGAATGTGTTTATTCTACAAGGCTCAAATTTAGTCTCGTACACTCGCTAAATGCGAGACAAATTTAAAAAATGCGAGGGGCTTTTTTCTGCACTGGCAAATTCCTGCGAGTAAGAAATTCTTATTGAAAAACACTGAAAAGGAAAACAGACCTTACATGAATTGTAAACAATCGGCAATTTCAAGGTCCTATAGACGATTGTCGTAAAAGTTTAGTCTGGTACCATTTCCATATTGCGTTTGTTACTCGCTGCTCTGCGTGAAGAGAATTTAACGAGCGCAGTGCGGAAAGGATACCAGACTAATATACTTTATGCAAATTGTTCAGCTGGGAAATCCAGGCCACAGAATAACGTAGCTTTACGCTAATTAGCTACATGCTTTATCGCAATTTTATTGGCTGTGTGCAGATTGTGCTGTATCAGCATCGGACGTTACTTTTCCTGCTGCTATATTTAGACATCAAGTGAGCATTACTTTTAGTCGTCCACTATGAAAAATCATGGCAATGAAAATTAATCAGTTTATGAAACGGAAGCTCGGCGATGAAGGCGCTTCCTGTAGCCATTCTACAGCCAGGCCTAGCGAGTCACCAAAACAATTGTCCACCACTGCCAACTTTAAAACAGTAAATATATGGCAGAAAGAGCTTAATATTGAGCCTAAAATGGATCATTCCACCACAGATCCAACAATTGTCATGAAAATATGGTGTGCTACATGCAAACTATTTGCTCCTAAGGACAGCTCATCGAAGGTTTGTTTATTGTTAAAAAAGTCTACCAGTAATTACACAGCATGAAAATGTAGTTATAAATGAGTGCTTTGCCATTTCTATTCATCCTGTCTCTTGTTGAACAGTTCAATATTGTTGTTGCTTTCTTTCTTATATTTTTAAGGCCCAAACCCTAAAATTTTTAGGGAACAAGAAAAACAATGTTTTTTTAAAGGCATGTAAGTGTTGTGGAACACTCATACTATGTAATATATTCAAGAAAACATGCTTTTTTAATGTTCTTGATTTGAATTTAGTATAGTAAGGATTAATGATGAAAAAAACACAGAAAAAGAAGTATTGCTATGCAATACAATGTCCCCTACCGGTCATTGTGTGATAATACATATTATTTTTGGAGGACAAATAATTTTCTCCTTGGATAAAGTGACACTTGAACATGTAAATGCATAATTGTAATGTTACTGCATTAGGTAGCATGTTAAATTTAGAACCGTAAAATGCTCAATTAACTGTCTGAAAAACATGAGACTGAACATAACTGTTTATTATATAATAAGAATTACTGCTTCCTTTTCATGTAAGACAACTACCCATAAAGTTTCATTCCAATATCTCATTCCTAACTGAAGTTATTGAGCGGAAACTGTTTTTCTATATTTATTAACAGTGACCTTGACCTTGGCCCCAGTGACCCCAAATGCAATCCCAAGTTTCCTTTTCCTATAAGCTATAACTACCCATAAAATTTCATTCCAATATCTCATTCCTAACTGAAGTCATTGAGCGGAAACCGGTTTTCTATTTCTAGTAGCAATGACCTTGACCCCAGTGACTGTAAATGCAATCCCAAGCTTCCTTTTCATATAAGCTACCTACCCATAAAATTTCATTCCAGGATCTTATTCCTAACTGACGTTATAGAGTGGGAACCGTTTTTTCTATTTCTAGTAGCAGTGACCTTGACCCCAGTGACCTCAAATGCAATCCCAAGCTTCCTTTTCATATAAGCTACAGTGCCCCAGATAACTTTTGGACCTATTGGGCATTTCACTCATGAAATTAAAATTAATCGAGAGAATTTCAATTTTTTAAAAATAATAGGGTGATTTGGGGATCAAATGTAAAACAAGCAAGGTAACTTACCCGTCTTTATGTGAGCTTTATTGACTTGTTATTCATGGCAGTGTTTTGTCAATAATTAATCATTATTAATGATTAATTTCCATAGAAGCACTAATCACATGTGTTAATTTCAGAAGTGTTTCTTAACGATAACTCGGTTGTCGGTTTACGTCACCGTTTCGACATTTTAATCGTCTGCACAACGCAAACGCTTTCAAAAGTAAACAAGAAAGCGCCCAGACGACTACACAATAGTATAGACTGGTATAGCGTATATATTCAACTATATAGCGTTCTCCACTTTATCGATAATTATGTAACGTCCCAGTCAAGATAAACACCGGAAGTAAAATCTGCTTTTTGTAAATATTGGAATACGAACGAAAACATCAATCCATCAATCATTTGAACACTTTGACTGTCGACACGCTCGAAAATTAAAATGTTTGAGTGAAAAGGAAATTGCTTGCGTATCTGGTATGCATGTCAGGGAAATTAATTGGGTATTTGGCAATTTCAATTGAGTGAAATATGCAGATACGCTGCTTATCTGGGGCACTGAAGCTACCTACACAGTTTCATTCCAATATCTCATTCCTAACTGAAGTTATTAAGTGGAAAGAGTTTTTATCTATTTTTAGTAGCAGTGACCTTGACCTAGACCCGAGTGACCCCAAATGCAATCCCAAGCTTCCTTTTCATAAGCTACCTACCATGAAGATTCATTATAATAACTCACTCCTAACTGAAGTTATTGAGCGGAAACCGTTTTCCTAATTTTAGTAGCAGTGACCTAGACCTTGACCACAGTGATCGCAAATGCGATCCGAAGCTTCCTTTTCATACAAGCTACCTACCCATAAAGTTTCTCTTTACAATATCTCACTCCTGAGGTATTGAGCGGAAACCGTTTTTCTATTTTTAGTAGCAGTGACCTTGACACCAGTGACCCCAAATGCAATTCCTAGCTTCCTTTTCATATGAGCTACCTACCCATAAAGTTTTATTCCAATATCACACTCCTAACTGAAGTTATTTGAGCGGACACCGGTTTTCTATTTCTAGTAGCAGTGACCTAGACCTTGACCCCAGTGACTGCAAATGCAATCCGAACCTTCCTTTTCATACAAGCTACCTACCCATAAAGTTTCATTTCAATATCTCATTCCTGACTGAAGTTATTGAGCACAAAAGGTTTCTATTTTTAGTAGCAGTGACCTTGACCCCATTGACCCCAATGGAATCCCAGGTTTCCTTTGGATATAAGCTTCCTAACCATAATGTTTCATTGCAATATCTAATTCCTAACTGAAGTTATTGAACAGAAACAGTTTTTCTATTTTTAGTAACAGTGACCTTGACCCCAGTTACCCAAGTGCACTCCCAAGCTTCCTTTTCATATAAGCTACCTACCCATAAAGTTTCATTCCAATATCCCATTCCTAACTGAGTTATTGAGCAGAAACTGTTTTTCTATTTTTAGTAACAGTGACCTTGTCCTTGACCCCAGTGACCCAAATACAATCCCAAGCCTCCTTTTCATATAAGCTACCGACCCAGTAAGGTTCATTCCAATATCTCATTCCTAACTGAAGTTATTGAGCGGAAACCATTCTTGCATTTGTAGTATCAGTGACCTTGACCCAGTGACCCTAAATGTGATCCTAAGCTTTCTTTTCATATAAGCTACCTACCCATAAAGTTTCATTCTAATATCTCATTCCTAACTGAAGTTACTGAGCGGAAACCGTTTTTCTAAATTTAATAACAGTGACCTTGACCACGGTAACCCCAAATGCAACCCCAAGTTTCCTTATCACATAAGCTACCTACCCATAAAGTTCCATTCCAATATCTCATTCCTAACTGAAGTTATTGAGTGCAAAACATTTTTCTATTTCTAGTAGCAGTGACCTTGACCTTGACCTAAGTGACCCCAAATGCAATCCCAAGCTTACTTTTCATATAAGCTACCTGCCCATAAAGTTTCATTGCGATATCTAATTCCTAACCAAAGTTATTTAGCAGAAACTGTTTTTCTATTTTTAATAAGTGATCTTGACCTTGACACCATTGACTCCAAATGCAATCCCAAGCTTCCTTTTCATATAAGCTACCTATCCATAAAGTTTTATTCCAATATTGCATATCTAACTGAAGTTATTGGGCAGAAACTGTTTTTCTATTTTTAGTGACTGTGACCTTGACTTTGACCCCAAATGCAATCCCAAGCTTCCTTTTCATATAAGCTACCAAGCCATAAAGTTTCATTCTAATATCTAATTCCTATTTGAAGAATTAGTTATTGACTGGAAACCGTTTTTCTATTTTTAGTAGACGTGACCTTGACCTTAACCCCAGTGAAACTCACTGCAACCCCAAGCTTCCTTTTCATATAAGCTACCTACCCATAAAGTTTCATTCCAATATCAATTCCTAACTGAAGTTATTGAGCGGAAACTGTTTTTTCTATTTTTAGTAACAGTGACCTTGACCCCGGTGAGCCCAAATGCAATCCCAAGCTTCCTTTTCAAATAAGCTACCAGTAAAGTTTCATTCCAATATCTCATTTCTAAAAGTTATTGAGCAGAAACGAAGTGTGACAGACGACAGACTGACAGAGAGAGTGCAATCCTCTAGTCCCTCCGGTCTATGAAAAATATTTTCCTACCGACTGACCTTCCCTAATTTTTTGGGGAAGAAGATCAGAAACAGACCCTTTTTTTTTGCCCCAGTTGGATTTTTTTTTAAATTTGAGCCATGTATATCAACCTTGTATGTCAACTTTATATGTCAGCCTTGTATGTCAAGCTTGTTTAACCTGATTTTAATGATAATTTTGCAGATATCAAACTGGACATTCAAGTTGCTGCACTCTTGATTTCCTTGCTAACATCTGTGACTGCTGTGGACTCAGATTGTCTCCCTTTCTTAAAATGTAACTGCACCTCTACATACGGCACAGTCCGTTGCCAGGGTGGCAAGGCACCATGTACGATACCTAGCAACACAGAGAATGTATACATTACTGACTTTCATTTAGTCGAGAAAGACCAACATCCTTTTAACGATTCAAGTTGGCAAAATGTCTCCTTGCTGGACCTTTCCATAGAATTGATAAAGCCGCATACCAGCATAGAAGCTCGATGTTTTATGGGATTAGCCAAACTGGTGATTTTAGGAATACACATCAGTAAATCAGGAATACCGTCAGTAAATCTCAATTTTGTTGATATTAGCATTGCCCTCCGGGAAGAATCGTTTTATGGGTTGGAAAATTTGCGAAAGCTAGATCTGTCTGGGAATCCCTTTCTCCGTTCGAGTTACATGGTGATAAGTTTACAAAATTCAAGCGTAATTCCCAATCTGGAATCGCTCAGTCTGAACTTCTTGAGCCAGAGAGCTGGAACGGATGTGGACGCAGGAGAATTATTTTTTCGGGCTCTGTCTACACGTCCTATTAAATCGCTGAGTTTTGACAACACGACTATAAAACTTAATTATAAAACAGTTCATTATATATGTAAAACTCTGGAAGAGTTCAGTGCAAGGTCATCCACAATAACTCTATATAGTGATTTTAGTTCTTTCCCAAAATGCAAAATTCTCTCAAAGACAGATTTTAGTAATTCTAAATTTGTTGGCTTGGAATTAATGTTAGGCTATATGTTGAAAAGTTCAATCTTAGCTACGCAAATATTTTCACCAGAAACTATTAAAACATTTGACTTCTTATTTGGAGCTAAACAACTTTACTTGAATACAATCATAAGCACTTTCACGATCAATAGTGAAATTGTATTCGATTTTAAAAACTACAAGACATCAACTAAAATTCTGCAATTTCGAGGTAACAATATGCAATGTTTTAATGCATCAATAACAAACCTAGTGTTTTCACCTGGAACAGAAATGGACATCTCCGATAACACTCTAACTTACATTCTACCTAAATCGTTATACCCAGGTAAAAACATCCGTAAACTGGATCTATCAAAGAATAAACTTCATGTCATGGCAGAGCAACACCCAAAGGATTTTGCGACATTTTTGCACGTATTTTCTGACCTGGAGATCTTGAACCTCTCTTTGAATGGACTGACATATATACCATATGACATGTTTCAACCTGGAATCTCAAATCTGACGAATATAGACCTCTCTCGGAATCATCTTAAAACATTCTCAATGAACTGGGAAAACTTCCATTGCCTGCAATATTTGAATGTCGGTCAAAATGAAATTGCTAGTTTGGATGCAACGCAAATGGAAACGATCAACTCTTTTGTAGCATCACGGCAAGCCACAGCAAATAAACGTGATGAGGTTAGTGTCAGGTTAAACCTAGGCGAGAACCCATATAAATGCATGTGCTCCAACCTCAAGTTTCCAGCATGGGTCAGATCATCAGATTTTGTGGTGACGGATGACAAGTTGCAATGTGATTTTGATGGGGTAATGTTTGACATGAAGTATGAAGCTTTTGAACAAATAAGAAGCATTTGTGATCACCAAAAAACTGTCCGTACTTCTTTAATGACAAGTGGAACATGTCTTTGCGTGATACTAGTCGCAATTGCAAGTTTCATTGTTCTCAGAAGACAGAAAAGGCAGAAACGTAAGATCAATCAAGTGCTGAAACAGATAAAAGATGGTGATTGGGCAGATAGATTTTTGGTCTTTTTGTCATTCAGTTCTGAAGATGGCGACTTTGTTATGGAACATATCTATCCGAAGCTTAACCGCAATTTGCAAGCTTTAACCGGAACCATTCAAGACTTTGTCTGTGTCGGAGAGAGGCATTTCAGGCCTGGCTACCCAATAGTTGACGAAGTAATTTCCACGATGAAGCTGTCATCCGTTGCGATATTTGTTGTGTCAAGGTCATTCTGTGAAAAGCGATGGTGTGGAATGGAGGTCAGGGAAGCCTACGAAAATCAGAAACCCATCATTCTAATGTGCATTGAAGAAGTAAAAGAGAACCGTATGTCCCCGCTACTGTTGAAACTATTCCATCGCAACACAAGGGCAAAGGTCATGTTGAACCAAACTGGGGAATGCGTATCGCAGCCAAACTGGCCGGTACTTTGTTCTTCAGTAATACAACTGACTTCAGAGTAATTCAAAACAAGGTTTCCCCTGAGCGCCATGCATATCAGAACCGCAGGGACTTCAAATGAGCAAACTTGATAGACCAGGGGTTAGCGATCAGCATTACCACTACAATGCGTTTGCAAAAGAAATTTTCGAAATATTTAATGTTAACGCTGAATTACAGTTACTTTAATTTCAAACACTATTCAATTTAAAGGGAGGTAATTTAAGTTTATCCATATTTCATTTTTTTATAGACGGAGCATCTGCGATAAATGGGTCAAATTTTTATGTTTTTTTTCTATTATTTTAAGAATTTTATATCTTCAAGCGATCTTTGACTCTTGTTATGTATTTTATCAGCACATTTCATGTTTTCATATAAAGGGAGGGAAACTCATAATAGATGTAACAATTTAAACAAAACATAAATGTTTTACAAACTATGGGTCAAAACAAAATATTTATCACATATTTATTCTAAAATATATTTAGTTAAGATACAAAAGAGAGTAATTAGGAATTTTGTTTGGTGTAAAAGGTACCCACACTTCTCATGTGACAAAATAATTTAAGGCCTTTTACAGGTCAATTTTCAATAACCAGTACCTTTAATGGGACACATGGCAATCTTGATTTTCTAAAAATTCATGGCATCCCGTTATTTTTTCTACATAACTAAACTTGCATTTGTTCAATCACTATTATTAATTAGGCCAAACAAAAAAATAGGTGTGTTTCCTATTGCATGCTCTAAACAAGAGGCCCAAGTGGTTCGGCCACGGACGCCCTCCTAGATATTAAAGGGAAAAACTTAAAAACTTGCGGCATCCCCTAAAAAATAGTTTATCACATAAATTGCATTTGTTCAATCACAGATATTATTTAATTGTATCACATGGAACTGCTTGTATTCCGTATAATATACCCATTACGTATTTCCTTATATTAACCATGTGTAATATAAGGCGACCGAATCAGTCGGTCGTTGAAGTGCAGTATCAGTACGTTCGTCTAGTCAATGTCCCGGAACACCCGTTTAGTCCGTGGATATAGCACTGAATCGGCGATGTTGTGAGGGTAACAGTCCGCCGTATGGATTCACCACAAGCAATAATGTGTAGTTTCTTGTCGTTTTTGAGCCATGTGATAAAAAGGATCTGACACTTGTCATTTCATACAAAATGTTATTAAACTCGTCCAGGAATTTGTTATTAAGCGAGCCTAAATGACAACTCATGTCAGATCCTCTATATATGAAAAGTATAAAGCAAATTGTTTTTTTGCATATTACTAACTGGTGATTATGGTGCATAAACAATATATTTAAACCTATTGTAGAATAATAAGAAAAAATGAAAAAGATTATTTAATTATATGCAAGCAGGTTTAAAGTCAACATGATATTGGATTAATAAATTCAGATGCTAATTTTCATGCTTGATAAAAACTTGCCATGTGTCACTTTAAGTAGGATTAAGTAACTCATTTATTACGCATATAAAATCATGCAATTGTGCATGTTAAGGTAGATAAGACAAATTGTGGTAAAGTTCCTACATGCAGTCAGGGAGAGAATTTATAGATTATCTCAATTGTTCAAAATTACAAACAGGACAAAAGACGTAACATTATGGGGTTTGTATTTCACAGGAGCCGGCAACCCAACATTACTCGGGTCAACTATTATGACATTGTTAAATATGACCAAATACAAAATAATGAATCACTTAAAATGTAAGACCAAAGCTATGAAAACTGGAAATGTATTATTAAACTTTTGAACAATTTGATTTTGAGAAATGAGGAAAAAACAAAAACTTTAACCAAAACACCAAAACACAAAAATACAGAAAGACGGACTGATGGAGAGACGAGAGCTATGTTGTGCACATTTCAGACAGATTCAGATTTTATACCATTTTTTTAAATTCCTAATAATAGCAGCTGCTCTGTTTTTATAAATCAAACCTAAAAGCCAATAGCAACAGGATTTGTCAATAGCAACAGGAGTTCGTTTGAAGACAGTGGTTTTTTTATGCCTATTTTGGGGCCGAAATTCGGCCCCATTCACAATTCCAAAAAGTATCCTTTTTTCACAATTTTATCCAAAAAATTCACAATCGGAAGAAAAAAAAAAATTTGTTTTTTTTTTTGGTAAATACAGACCAGTAAGGATACTAGTCTTAATATAAGCTGGTGTCAAAACTAGTCGTCTGTATTTACCAAAAACAAAACTTAAAACCAGTTTATTTCTCTTTTGTTATAATATTTCACAATTTTCACAATTTCTAGAAAAATGCCGCTATTTTTCACAATGGCATGGGCACAGGCTGCATTCACAAAACACATAAAAAAACACTGGAAGAAACTGCATGGCTTAAAGCTACACAGTCAAAAACAAATCCTTTTGAAGATAACAGTGGGTAACTATCATTACCTAATATTGCTAGGCTGGGTTTGTATGTTTTACTTTTTTGAAAATATACAGGATTAATTTTTTGTTTGCTTTAAAAGTAGGAGGTGGCTATCACTTCAGCAATTACAATACTTAGCTGATGTCGCTTCACCTGAAATATGGGTATATACAGGACATGTTTTATATAGGAAAATGGTCAGACATAGCAAAATCGATTGGATGTAACATCCAATACACATAATCAATAACCTTTAAATACTTAACATCATGATTTAAATGTATAAAAGGTTTACACTGTATCATACTGGATGCAACATAACGCACATAACAACTAACATTAAAGCTTGTACATTATATTTTAAATTATATATAATCCATATTAATCCAAGAAATATATTTGATAAACACATAAGCGGCATCATAAACAGAGTACTTATAAAGCATACATATTAAACTTGTTTGTCCAAGAGTACACATTTACTTTCGATCATTTATTCCAGCAATGATCATGAATGCTGTAGAACACACATCTGCAAATGCATATATATCACTTATATCAATAACATGTATATTATAAACAAAATGGTGTCAGTGTTTGTGTCACGAACTCTGATTGATTGTTTGTTTGTTTGTATGGTGTTTTACATCATTTTCAACACATGTAAGGTTATATATGACGGTCATTTTTTTGTGGTGGAGGCAGACCACTCACTTTTCCTGGGTAGAACCAGTACTGTATACCTTCCGCCATCTGTAAAAATCGTCACTTCCTCACTTACAAGTCGAGTACTCAGTGGGAATCGAACCAGCAGCGACGAGAGGCAAAGGTTTACAATGCAACGTTGTTAACCATTCGGCCATGGAGACGTTTTAAGCTCTGGTGGAATATTGAAATTCGAAGTAACAGTTTGTGTTACTTGTTGGTATTAATTTAATTGTCATGTGATATTTAATGAGAATGAAGTGGATGACAGCATGCTCAACTTTTCGAGGACTTGCCTGTTTATTGGGCAACTAAGTTGAACTAGAAGGCCGAGCCCTATTATAAAGGTCCAGGTTTTTTATTTGACCAACACCAACGACTATCCCAAGAGATATTAAATTAATGTCATTAACAGTGGGAATTCATCGTAGCGGAGACCAGATGTGACCTATATTTCATCGCAAGTAGGTCACAGTGACCCAAAAATGTGAACATAATGTTAGTTGCATATAAGGAACATTATAAGGAACATCTTGGTGAAGTTTGGCGAAGATCCTGCGAGAAAGAAGCAAGATACGCATGTCGTAGTGGAGACCGAACGTGACCTACGTCAAAAGTAGCACATGTTTCAGCTATAGTGCATGATTGTATTGTGTTTTATTATATACCTATCAATATTATATACAATAGTACCTTCATTTTCTTACAGTGGAATACAACAAACCGTATCACACTACAGGTTATCAGTATGCTACTAAAAATAGATTTTGGAAAATGTCAATTGGAATGTTGGGGACTGATATTAAGAACAACGGATGTTTTAACATGAAATGTGAACTGCGTTTGTGAACATTGTGGGTTAATTAATTTAAGATCACAAGAATTTGATGTGTACGAGTAATGAACACAGGTGAAGGTGTTGCAATGTAATGTACATGTTTTCATGCGCGTGTAATGTACATGTTTTCATGTCTTTCCTGTTGGTGGTTTTCAGTTAATTTGACTTTATATAATTTTGTTTTAATTTGTTGTTTTTGATATATGTATTCTATTTTAATGATATGTAAAGAGGTATATAATAAAAGGATCATTACTATAGTAACTTGTTCTGAAGCTTGTATCACCTCTCGTAGGTAAATGCCAGATCAGGATCACACTCGAGGCTACGCCTCTCGTGCGATCCTGATCTGACATTTACCTACTCTAGGTGATACAAACTTCCAGAACAAGTTACTATAGTAATAATCCTATTGTATTACACGAAGTTATCGAACCGAGCGATGCGTGTGTATTGGTATAATTCTATACAGTACTGAGATCCTTATATACCGTGTTTCAGTCAGTACTCAACTGAAAATTCAACAGAGCTATAAACGAATTAGCCACTACATCTTTGACTTTGCACATCATATTTTATAATCATGACAATTACTAAACAATTCAAAACATATTATGTTGGCATAAACTTATTGTATTGTTCTGTATAATGAATCAATCATTCAGAAAAAAGCTTACATATATGGGCTATCCTTGTCTACTTTATAAATATTGTTGTTTAATTTATTTAATTTTAACCCTTAACCTGCTAAGCACGACTGTAATAGCCTTTGCATCCATTGAGTAACTAGCAGGCTGATCAGGGTTTACAATGTCTGGCAGCTGATCAGTCATTTCCCCCAAAACACCCTTTGTCACATAAATGAAATGGTCTTAATTCAAAGAAAGAACAGTCCATTATATATTATGTAGCGGGTTAAGGGTTAAATATATAGTGTTACATTTACTGCACATTGTTATTGTTTTTGCCACACGTGATACTTGCCATTGAAGATATATTTTTATTCATAAGATCCTGTTTATATTTTCTTTTTCAATCACAAGATCGACCATATTGTATATGTATTTTTGCCAAATATAAAACTGTGAATTGAATAATTATACACCCAATACATATATGGGCTATCCTTGTCTACTTTATAAATATTGTTGTTTAATTTATTTAATTTTAACCCTTAACCTGCTAAGCACGACTGTAATAGCCTTTGCATCCATTGAGTAACTAGCAGGCTGATCAGGGTTTACAATGTCTGGCAACTGATCAGTCATTTCCCCCAAAACACCCTTTGTCACATAAATGAAATGGTCTTAATTCAAAGAAAGAACAGTCCATTATATATTATGTAGCGGGTTAAGGGTTAAATATATAGTGTTACATTTACTGCACATTGTCATTGTTTTTGCCACACGTGATACTTGCCATTGAAGATATATTTTTATTCATAAGATCCTGTTTATAATTTTTTTTTCAATCACAAGATCGACCATATTGTATATGTATTTTTGCCAAATATAAAACTGTGAATTGAATAATTATACACCCAATACATCTATGGGCTATCCTTGTCTACTTTATAAATATTGTTGTTTAATTTATTTAATTTTAACCCTTAACCTGCTAAGAACGACTGTAATAGCCTTTGCATCCATTGAGTAACTAGCAGGCTGATCAGGGTTTACAGTGTCTGGCAGCTGATCAGTCATTTCCCCCAAAACACCCTTTGTCACATAAATGAAATGGTCTTAATTCAAAGAAAGAACAGTCCATTATATATTATGTAGCGGGTTAAGGGTTAAATATATAGTGTTACATTTACTGCACATTGTTATTGTTTTTGCCACACGTGATACTTGCCATTGAAGATATATTTTAATTCATAAGATCCTGTTTATATTTTCTTTTTCAATCACAAGATCGACCATATTGTATATGTATTTTTGCCAAATATAAAACTGTGAATTGAATAATTATACACCCAAGTTAGCTGTTATAAATCTTATTCGGTTTGCAATACAGCCCTGATAATAGGCACAAAAAGTGCAAAATAATGATCAGGCAATAAAATCGATAAAATCTTCACCATTAGTTTGTAGAATAGTGACTGTACGATATGTTTTTTGTTTAAATGCCTGTATCATATTTCTTTAGAGTCAGGAGTTATGACGCAGTTTATAGATTTTTGGAAGTTAACCAAGCATATCATAATTATACTAACAAATATGGCAAACAAGCAGGAAGATATTTGACATTCATGGGAGAATATAAAACAAGGGCCATAACTCTAGTGTTACCGACTCAATTCAGCTGATTTTCGAACTTGTCCAAGCTATAATTGGTATTAACAATCTATGGAAGTTTGGTAACGATTAAATAATAAATGAAGGTGCTAGAGTGTTCACAAGGCTTAATATGGCATTTTTCAGCAAAACAAGGGCCATAACTCCGGTGAAATTATACCGATCTGGCTGGTTTTCGAACTTGTTATTAATGTTTGAGTTACTGAATGACAAGTAATTATGCATATTTTTCACCAAAAACACATACAGATATACAAAAACATACTGAAAAATCGCCAATAAATATTGAGAATCAAATTCCCACGTACACCATAGCTCGGAAAAATAAAGTACACCCAGTCATAATCAATAGATGCTTATTGATGTTTGAGTTACTGAATGACAATCAAGTGCCTCCAGCAAAATTTTGCTAGTAGATGTTTGCAAGAAAAAAGAAATGGCATTTTTGTCGGCTGTTTGGCACGAATTATTGCCATTTAAAAAAGACAAGCATCCAATGTAATTATGTTTAATGTATATGTAAGGGAAGAGAAAATACACACTTTTTTATATAATTTTTTTTTATGATAATGACTGTATAAAGAGTAAACATTTTACATTAATGCTTTGACCAAAACTTGTTTTGAAAACTACGAATTTGTAAATACTGTAAATACGTTTTGTTTTGTTTTTTTCAACACGCATTGTGCTGAAAGCTTATCTGGAGCACAGTCAACATTTTCGATCAAAATGACATTGAACTTTTCATTTCCAAAGTCTATTGACTCAAATACCTTATTAAAAAGATGTAATAATGAACCTTGCCTACCCTTTCTTTACTCGTTTTATATGTTAAACAACTAAGCAACACACATTTAAAGATGAGAAATATATAGTTTCCCCAAGCCTGAACATGACATGAAGTTTCGTGTCAGTTTGTCAGTCAGAACTGACGTAACAGACAAAAATACAGAATTAATGCTTTTTCTCAAATTCTGATAGACTTCTGATTTCCGAATGGGAAACATTTCTGCCACAGTTGGGGAAAAACAGTCATGGTTTCACTTGGGAAGAGGCCTTTTACAGGCCCTGTTGCTTTAGGTAAAAATCTGCTGTATGTTTTTCAATTTCATTTGGTTTCCCTTTTTCCGCAATTCCATAGAATAGCTCACTTTATTTTCCCAAATTCAAAGCCACGGCCTTCCAAAATTGGAGGAAAGAGGTCTGAAGAGGTTATTAGGTATCTGGCTATTTATTAGTGGACAGATGGCCTAATAAGAGAATGAAACGGATGCATCTGATTGGTCAATAGGTTATGCCAGAGGATTGAAAAAGGACGGATACTGTAATACTCTGGCTTTGGAGAATGTACATATATGTTGATTGTATCAATCAAAAATGTTCAAATTTTCTTTAGCGAAGATTGTTATGTATTTTGTGAATAAAGGAAAACGGTTGTTTCAGGAAAGTGTGTGCAATATTTGCACATATATGTATATTTTTAGCAAAATGTGTTTTGTATGACTGGGCCATACCATGCGAATTTGTCATTTTAGGTATATCAATCATAAACGGTGAACTCGTTTTATTTTGTTGTTTGTTGGTTAGTCTGTTTTGAAAAATACAAAGACTCGAGCAGGGTTGCTAGCACATCAGTCAAATAAAATTGTCTGACTTTTCACTGACCTAATTTTTCACTGACCAATGTAATCGGCATCCTCCTCCCCTACACATGTCCATTTCACCTATTTTACTTTCATTTTCCAAAATTCAAACATATTTTGCCCCGTGTGGTTCAGGGGGCCTCGTTTGGTCACGGGGCAAAGAATAGGGCCACTGCAGATCCCTTTGGAGGGGTAGGCAGAGGGGTAGAATATCCCAAATTCATGTTCATTTTATCTTGTTCATGTTCATTAAAGGTCTTCATCATGATCCCTGCATTGTTTCAGGTGCCATCTCGCTCACTTCAAAAGAGCAGTGGCAGAAAAACAATAAACGTGTCTCCAGCGTAAATGGAGTTTCTACGATAGAATTTGCAGCAACTATACAGTTCAGGGTGAGAATTTTCCATATTTTATCTCTACGTACATGGAAGATGAGCATGGCATGTTCATGCCTGTTAGGCGCCATATAACCTTTGATGTGTTGGTGCGCCTTAAAACCTTATTCAATTCAATTCAAACACATGTTACATCCCTATGTTATTATTAAAAATGTCCATTTACGCTGGAGACACGTTTATTGTTTTTCTGCCACTGCTCTTAGTGATGTGAGCGAGATGGCACCTGAAACAATGCAGGGGTCATGATGAAGACCTTTAATGAGCATGCACAAAAAATGACAAAATGAATATGAATGGGGGTGGGGGGGGGGGGGGGGGGGGGCGGGGTCCTACCCCTCTGCATGTGACGGTGTGTTTGCAGTGGTTGTATTCAACCCCGGCAACCACACGGGGTTTTGTTTCACATTTTTATGTTGTTTCACATTTTTATTATTAAAAATGTGAAACAACACCCCATGTGGTTGCCGGGGTAGAATACAACCACTGGAAACACACCGTCACATGCAGAGGGGTAGGACCCCCCCCCCCCCCCCCCACACACACACCATTCATATTCATTTTGTCATTTTTTGTTCATGCTCATTAAAAGTCTTCATCATGACCCCTGCATTGTTTCAGGTGCCATCTCGCTCACATCACTAAGAGCAGTGGCAGAAAAACAATAAACGTGGCTCCAGCGTAAATGGGGTTTTTACGATAGAATTTGCAGCAACTCTGCAGTTCAGGGTGAGAAGGTTCTAGGCCCATTTTCCATATTTTATCTCGATGTACATGGAAGAAGAGCCTGGCAGGTTCATGCCTCTTAGGCGCCATATAACCTGTAATGTGTTGATGCGCCTTAAAACCCCAATTCAATGGTCAATTGTGAAACAACAAAAAAAAAATTCTAAAATAAAAGACTGCCACAAATTCTCGACAAAGCATATATTTTTTCCTGACTTTTTAGAAATTTCAAAATTCCTTCATCTTTTTCAAAATTCCCTGATAATTCCCTGATCTTGAAAAACATAGAATTTCCCTGACTTTTCAAGGCCGCTGGCAACCCTGATGAGCCATTGTCATCTTGACAGCATTGATGGCGTCGTCATCAGCGTCATCCGTGTCCGGTTCAAATATATAGTAACTGAAATGTATTGTGTAAGTTTTATGTAAGGGAAGCAATAATCATGCATTGAAGTAACCCTACAATCATGAGTGTGATTTCGGGGACCAGTAGAATATACCGTGTACCTGGTACCAGTCTACTTGGTAAGGTATTAGGTTGACCTGAAATATAAATACTGAATGAGGGTTGCTGGACTAGAATTAAAGGGACACATGGCAATGTTGAGTTTTATATGAAGTATTAAAATCAGCACCTCCATGTATTACTCCTGTATCATTTTGACTTTAAAACAGCTTGCATATAATTAAATAAGAAATTGTGATTTCAATTGTCTTTGTTATTTTACCAAATTTTTAAATATATTATTGGTGAAATATAATATTTAGATAATAGTAATATATAAACACAATTTTCTTTGAACTATTCTAATAATTAATATTAATGATCGAACAAATGCAAGTTAAGTTGGAAAACTAACGGGATGTCGGGAGTTTGTAAAAAATCAAAATTACCGTGTGCCCCTTTAAGCCATGTGCGGCATTTCAGTATGCACTAATACAGTATGAAAATAAACATAACTGGAGGCACAAATTTTACTGCTTGATAAATTCTTCAAGATTGCCGTGTGTCCCTTTAAGGCATGCTGCGGCATTTCAGTATGCGCTAGGCAACAGAAAGTGAATGTGAAGGCATACAATTGCTTGCAAGTATTGAAAATAAACATAAATGGAGGCACACATTTTACTGCTTGATAAATACTTCAAGATTGCCAGGTGTCCCTTTAACTATGCAGAGAACAGCATGTTAGGCATAATAATAAACACCAATCTCAAACCTTGTTTTGTAAATTATAAAGAGTTGATGCGCTATTTTCAAACAAGGTATATGTTAAAAACTTGAAAAAAGCTGAAAGATTGATCAATATGCCATAACCTATTGAAAAATTTGCAAACAAACATAAATGGAGGCGGCCATCTTGGAAAATTGACGTCATCGGGCCATTTTACCATCAATGTAAATTGATAAAATGTCTTTAAAAGCAAAGAAAATCACTGCAAATGAAAAATAAGCATCATACAATTAATACATTTTGCATCTGTATATTTATTTTTTATCAACTTTAGTGATTTTCTTTGCTTTAATATATATTTTGTCAATAGGCCATATATGGTAAAAAGGTGCGATGACGTCATCGTTCCAAGATGGCAATCTCCATTTAAGTTTATTTGCAAATGTTCAGTATGTCATATCTCCTTTATTGTTAATGGCATTTTGATCATTCTTTCAGCTTTTTTCACGTTTTTCAGAGTCCTTTTAAATAAACCTTATTTGAAAATAGTACATCAACCCCTTTAACTTTGTAAATAATTGTTGTGTGTACCTTTAAAATATTAATTGTTCAAGATTACGTTATAGATAATCATGGCTTAATTTAATTTTCTCAACACACATCAGAGATAAGGTATTAAAACAATGCCCCATGTGGTTCCTGGGTAAAGAATAGGGTCACTGCTTATCCAGGAAGAGGGGCAAAATGACTCCAAATATATGTTCATTTTATAAAAATGAATGTTGTTTAACGGCTTATCACCACAGTATACGTTATTTAGAGCCGCCCCAGAGGGGAAGGATACATAGGAATCCAGTAATCGTGCCCTACCCTTATTATCAAATAGATTCCTATGGTTCTTTAAACGTGCTCGGAGGATAGACCAGTTTACGTCGCCATCCGTCGAGGGAAAGTGTCTTGCCCAAGAACACAACGATGAAACTCAGTGGCACCACGTTCATTTTATAATTTTTGTAATGTTCATTAAAGGTTTTCATCATCATCATCATCACGTTTTGATCCAGTTGCTACTTGAGGGTGGCAGAAAACAATGATTGTGGCTCCTGCGGTAGAGTGTTTACACAGAATTTGCAGCAACACTGCAGTTCTGCAGGTGAGAATGTTCAGAGCCCATACTGCAACAATTATCAACAACAGCGAAAACATAGAGTGTTTACAATAGAATTTGCAGCAACTCTTCAGTTTTGCAGGTGAGAAGGCTCTAGGCCTGTTCTGCATATTTTTTATCTAGATGTAAATGGAGAGTGGGCCTGGAATGTTCATTCCTGTTGGCACCTGTTCGTGTTCATGAAACCAAAAACCGAATTCTCAAAACAATAAACCAACTAAAGCGTAGTCATTTGTTGTTGAAAGAACTAATTGATCTTATTAACGTCATTTAACCTTGGTACGTTATAAATGTTGTGCTTAATATATGTAAAGAATGTGTGCATATTTGGATCTTATATTTAGTATAATGGAAATAAAAAATTGATGACTAAAACAAAATGTTGTTTGTCTGTTCATCCATCTGTTCGAGCTCACAAAAGTTACGTTGTGGGATTAGGGTCAGAGTTCTTGTTATAGCCATGAAAAAAGTTGAAAGCCGAATGAGGGGGCATTTTAGACATGGGGCTTTTCTCGAAAAAAAAATTACATTGGAAAAGACGCACAAGGATATGTCCCTGCTAACGTCCGTTCAACTGTTCGACCTCATTTTCTTGTTCAGAGCATAACTGAAAAATACTCATGAGACTGAAATTAAACTTTACACAGTGATTGAGGGCAATGAGAGCACAACTCTATCTTCTTTCACCCGGTGTAATTTTATACTTTTACTACATGGAATATATCTCATTCCTTATATGAGTCATTCTGCAGAAATTGCATACGTTTTGTCCTTAAAGTTACAAAAGCTGTTGTTGCTTTCAAAATTATGTTACCCACAAATATTCATGTAGAGAAGTATCATTATTTTATTTCTTAATATATACTAGCTTCAAAGGTATTAGGGTGTCACGGTAGTGTCCAATCTATAAAACATTGTGCATCTCTGCTAAAATTTGATAATTATTTTATAGATGTGATGAGTTTATATTGCGTACATATTATAAAATAATTGAAAACAAATCCGTATATTTATCAAAAATAAAAGGGTATTTCAAAATAATGCAAAAATGTTGACAATTTCCTTATGATCTTTAAAATTCATCACCCCTAGTCTCCATAAATTCAGTTTCCATTACCTTGACAGTTATAAAATTCATTAATTTTTAGTCTCAAGAGTCCGTTGTACATTATGGTCACTCATTGAATCTTATACCAGTTTACGGTGAGTTACTGCCAAATACAGGATACACAATATGTGCATTATGGCAAGCCAATTGTCCAATAACTACGTGAAAAACTAGGATTAACGATCAATAAACTAGGTTTTTTCGAACGTAAAACCAGGTTTATCGAATAATAACTTATATTTTCGAGCGAAAACATAGGATAACGGGCGTAAACCATAGTTTACGCTCGTGAACCCATGTTTACGTTCGATAAACTAGGTTTCTCGATTGAACTAAGAATTTCGGTCGTTATCCTAAGTTCACGAGCGTGAACCTATGTTTACGGGCGTGAACCTGGGTTCACGAACGTGAACCATAGTTTACGAACGTGAACCTATGTTTACGACCGTAAACTTGGGTTTACGACCGTGAACATGGGTTTACGACCGTGAACATACGTGAACCATACTTTACGAACGTGAACCTAGGTTTACTTTCGATGAACTATGTTTCTCGAACAAATCTTTGACTTTCGGTTGTTATCCTACACTTCTCAAAACTGCTAACTACACCGCTCACGTTTTGGGTTATATATATCGATAGGTTGAATGTTTTTCAATAAAATAAAAAGGAAATACCAATTCAATCATTTTTACATCATTTCATTTTATTTTTTTCATGGGCAATGCTAGAACTAAACCACAATAAGCAATTACAAACGACCCATGTAAACACTAAAGTCACACTTTTCCCATATCTACATGTGTAGATATGGGAAAAGTGTGACTTTAGTGTTTACATGGGTCGTTTGTAATTGCTTATTATGGTTTAGTTCTAGCATTGCCCATGAAAAAAATAAAATGAAATGATGTAAAAATGATTGAATTGGTATTTCTTTTTTATTTTATTGAAAAACATTCAACCCATCGATATATATAACCCAAAACGTGAGCGGTGTAGTTAGCAGTTTTGAGAAGTGTATGTTCACGAGCGTGAAAATAGTTTCACGCTCGTGAAATAGTTTCACGCTCGTGAACATAGGATAAAAATAGTTTCACGCTCGTGAACATAGGATAACAACCGAAAGTCATAGATTTGTTCGAGAAACCTAGTTCATCGAACGTAAACCTAGGTTCACGTTCGTAAACTATGGTTCACGCTCGTAAACCCAAGTTCACGGTCGTAAACATAGGTTCACGTTCGTAAACTATGGTTCACGGTCGTAAACATAGGTTCACGTCCGTAAACTATGGTTCACGGCTGTAAACCTAGGTTCACGTCCGTAAACTATGGTTCACGATCGTAAACCTAGGTTCACGCTCGTAAACTATAGTTCACGTTCGTAAACTATGGTTCACGGTCGTGATTGTCTATGCTCGTAAATCACAGATACCGGTCCGAAAGCATAGTTACAAGTCGATAACCCCGGTTTTACGAACGTGAACCTATGTACCGGTCCGAAAGCATAGTTACAAGTCGATAACCCCGGTTTTACGAACGTGAACCTATGTTTACGAGCGTAAACCATAGTTTACGAGCGTAAACTATAGTTCACGGTTGTAAACATAGATTTACCTCCGTAAACTATGGTTCACGTTCGCAAACATAGGTTCACGTTCGTAAACTATGGTTCACGGTCGTAAACTATGGTTCACGGTCGTAAACATAGGTTCACGGTCGTGAACCCATGTTCACGCCCATGTTCACGCCCGAAATTCATAGCTGTTTTGATAATCCTAATATATCGACCGTAAACCATGGTTTACGTTCGATAAACTAGGTTTCTCGATTGAACTATGAATTTCGGTCGTTATCCTGTGTTATCCTATGTTTACGAACGTGAACCGGGGTTCACGAGCGTGAACCGGGGTTCACGAGCGTGAACCATAGTTTACGAATGTAAACCTATGTTTACGACCGTGAACTTGGGTTTACGAGCGTAAACCTACGTTTATGAGCGTGAACTATGGTTTACGGACGTTATCCTATGTTTTCGCTCGAAAGTATATGTTAACATGCTTTTACGTTCGAAAAACCTAGTTAATCGATCGTTAATCCTAGTTTTTCGACCGTAAACCTGGATTCACGTAATTATTGGACAATTGGCTTGCCATATACCTTGATACCATAGAACTTTTAATATATACAATAAGCTCAATGAGGGTACCCTTCTTTTCTAATTCTGACATTTTTATGTTAAACTGATTACATTTTATATCATAACAATTTAGTAGAAGGGTCAGAAAGCATTTGAGCTTCCATTTTCTTTAAATATTGTTTACAGTTGATGTTTAATGCTAATATTCTTTTTGAAAAAAACATACTTTTTTTATAACTTTAATTTTTTTTTTAACAGACCCTTCTTCTCGTGAAGAAGAAATGACCTTGCCCAGAAAACTAGGTCACTGTTACTTTCTCAAAAATGTATATTACGTTAACCTTTTTGCCAAACCCCGTTTTTAGCCATGACCCAAAATTACCGCCCGCACAATTTTTAGCTCGACTATTCGAAGTATAAGAGAGCTTATGTAATCACCCCGAGGTCGGTGTCCCACATCAAGGTTTGCTTGTAAGCTGTGTTTACAAGTCTATATCTCTTACATTTCTTATCCTAGCACAACCAAATTTGGCCATGGGCTTCCTTATAGCATTATCTTAAGGGCGGCTGCATAAGCAATTTTGGTTTCAGTAACCCATGGTCTCCCATGGAGCCCAAAGTATGATAAAATGTGTCCCATTTCCCATAAAATTTTGCGGTTAAGCTGTGTTTACAAGTCTATATCTCTTACAATTCTTACCCTAGCACTACCAAATTTGGCCATTAGCTTCCTTATAGCATTATCTTATGGGCTGTTTAAGTAATTTTGGTTCCTGTAACCCCTGGGCTCTCATGGAACCCAATTTCTGGAAGCCCTTAAAATGTGTCTGTTTCACATCAAATTTTGCGTGTAAGCTGTGTTTACAGGACTATATCTCTTACATTTCTTGTCCTAGCTGAAATAAATTTTGGAATTGGTGTGCTTATAGTATGTTGTAAAGGGTTGGATAAGTAATTTTGTCTTCTGCAAATTCTGGGCTCCCATGGAATCCAAATTGTGATGGCCCATAAAGTGTGAAATAAAGGCAGATCTAGGTTTGCATGTAAGCATGTATATGTTTATAATTTTGGTTTGGGATTTGTTATAGCGTTATGCATCTTATTCATACTTCACCCATATTGGGGCATGGGCTCCCTCCTCCCCCACCCCCCCCCCCGCTCCACAACTTTTTTTTTTTAAACTTGTTTCTGTGTTGTTTAAGTCAATTGTTACACATATATGTTGCCCCCTCACCCGCACCCTGCCTCTCACCACCCCACCCCACTTGAAACTATTTGATTTTTTTTACATATTTCTGCGTTGTTTTAGTCAATTCTTACACATATATGTTGGCCCCTCCCCAACACCAACCCAACCCCGCCTCTCAGCCCCGCTGCCCCCACCCACCACCACTCGAAACTCGATTTTTTAATTTTTTTTATTTAATGTTTGTTTTTTACATATATCTGTGTTGTTTTGGTAATTTCTAACACATAGCTTCTTACACATATATGTTGCCCCCTCCACCCCACTCCCACACACTACCACACACCACCCTAACCCCCCACACTCCACCACTTTTTGATTTTTTTTTTTAGCTTTACTGGCCAATGGCCAGCAGAGCTTATTGTCCGTCGTCTGTCTGTCCGTCCGTAAACTTTTACCTCGATAAGACGATAGGGCCTTCATTTTCCATCTGATCTTTACCAAACGTTAACATATTGTTAATATCAATGAAAGCTCGGAACAGTTCGAAAGCAATCGAGATTTGACTAGTAATAGCCGAGTTATGGCCCGTGATTTAGTTAAAAATGTTATGTTTTGACGCGTTAATACGATAGGGTTTTCATTTCTTATCTGATCTTTACCAAACTTTAACATATTGTTAATATCAATGACAGCTCGGACAAGTTCGAAAACCATCAATATTTGGCCAGTAATAGCGGAGTTATGGCCCTTGATTTAGTTAAAATGTTATGTTTTGCCTCGTTAAGACGATAGGGTCTTCATTTTTCATCCGATCTTTACGAAACTTTATCAGATTGTTAATATCAATGAAAGCTCGGAAAAGTTCGAAAACCGGCCAGATCGGAACAGTAACAGCGGAGTTATGGCCCTTGATGAAGTTAAAAATACTCGTTAAGGTGATAGGGCCTTCATTTTTCATCCAATCTTTACTAAACTTTACCAGATTGGTAAAATCAATGAAAGCTCAGATAAGTTCGAAAACCGGCCAGATCGGATTAATAACAGCAGAGTTATGGCCCTTGATTTCGTTAAAAATGTTATAGTTTGCCTCGTTAAGACGATAGGGCCTTCATTTTCATCCGATCTTTACCGAACTTTATCAGATTGCTAATATTAACAAAACCTCGGAAAAGTTCGAAAACCAGCTAGATCGGACTAGTAACAGCGGAGTTATGGCCCTTGATTTAATTAAAAATGCTATATTTTGCCTTAAGACTATAGGACCTTCATTTTTTAACCGATCTTTACCAGATTGTTAATATCAATGAAAGCTCAATTTCGAAAATCGGCCAGATTGGACCAGTAACAGCGGAGTTATGGTCCTTGAATTAGTTAAAAATGCTAAGTTTTGCCTTAAGACGTTAGGGCCTTCATTTTTCATCCGATCTGTATCACAAACTTTACCAGATTGTTAATATCAAGCAAAGCTCAGCAAACCAGCCAGATTGGACCATGTTACTGGAGTTATAGTCCTTGATTTCTGAAATATGCTATATTTGTGCTCATTAAAACGTCACTTCATTTGGCCAGATTTCAGTGAACCACCTTGCCTGTTAATTGTTCTACGTGTTCTCTTATGTTTTTAGTTTTCACATCCATGGAGAGAAGTGGTTTGATTTTTATTATATCTTCTGAGTTTAATCTCCTTTGTGTCGGATAGTGTTTTAATGTTTCGGATGATACCGCGTGGTTATGCGTGTCTTCAACAAAAGTTAATTTATAACCATATTTTTGATCTAATGCAAGTCGAATTTTTACAGAACACTGCGTTGGGAAGTACGACTGGTTAGGCCGAACTGAATTTCCTCTTACACATGGTTTTCCGCAGTGTTTACGTATACTACGTAAAGATAAGGAAACTCAGAACTACCATCAGTGTTCTTTCTTGAATTTGAAATCTTCATTGGTGATGCAGTTTTTAACTTCTACTGCTCAAAACATTTTTGAAATTCGTGATATGTTTGAAACGTTTTACCATGTATGATATCATCGTCCCCTCCGCCTTTGAGTGTTGTTGGTGCTGATGGTGGTGTATCCACTGTAGCATGCATCGTAAAGGTTGCGTAGATTGACTTTGCTTTTAGATGATGCAGATTATCTGACATGTTTGAGAGAGATATAGTTTTTGTTTATGCTCGCCCTATGGCACTAGGCCTTTTGGCGAGCTTTTCAGTAGTAGGTTAATTTGGGATGTTTATATAATTATAAACATGTTGTTGTGAAGGGAAGGGGAAGGGAAGTATTCATTCAAATAATGGCAAGAACCAGGCAGACAACCGTGTCAGTTGGATGGGATTGGCCGTAAAATTCAGAAGGTGATTAACACTGAGTTTGTATAGGGAATTAGTTGCCCATTGATGTTTGGAAAAAGCCCAGGTTGGTCTATTTTGTAATTTTAGATCGAGGATTAATAATATAATTTTATAATTGTATCCCAACGCCAGCGCGTCACCATCTTTTAAAAATGTTACGTAATATTTACATATATACATAATCAATGTCGTGTCTGCTTCATGCTCCCTTCCAAAGGGAATGGACTGGTTTAGTTGTAAGCATATAATTTTTAAAATCAAATAAAAATATCCCAGTGTTGTTTGTAGGACATCACTCCAAATCTCTCAATAACTCATATGAGAGTAAACACGTGAAATGGAGAGTGTCCCTCCGCCAAAGCCATGGGGAGGGCATGAAGCAAAGGTATACATAGGTTTTACATGTTAATAATATTTCCCCCTATTCCGATGTGTGCGTCAGATAAGAATAAACAATAGTATTTTCCCGTCTGCCAGTATAAAACCAATGTGTTAAAAAGTATTAAGCATATATAAAACTAAGTAGGCCAGCCAGGAATTTCTATTAACTTAATTGTTCATATAAAACAACCAAAAATTAAAATCACACACCGGGGCTTGTGGGGGCATACAATATAGTGTTATGTGAAATTATACAAAGTAACACCGACATATTTATTAAACATCTCCACTACGTCAAAAGGTAGGGCAGTCCCCACGCTCATGTCGCCATGAAGTGCTTACCGAGTCGGATTATATTAATAGATAAAATTCAGCAAAAATTATAAACATGTTGTTGTGAAGGGAAGGGGAAGGGAAGTATTCATTGGAAATTGATGTTTTCGGGCCCAGCAGACACTCAGGCTATTCCACTGGGCCATCCAACATATCCGTGACGCCAATATAGTGTTACATGAAATTATACGACATATGGGAGTGGGAGTGGATGGGTAGGGAGAGAATAAATAACTTAGTAATACATGAAGGAGGTATATCACCTATTGAGGACGGTCCTTATAGCAATTGAGGGACACCTAGGATGCCTAAAATTACAAGCGCATCCCATGTCTCCCTCAAAAGTATTCAGACCGAATTACTTACTAAATATTGAGTATTATTTGGAAATTGGACATATGGTAAAATATAGACCAGATCAGTCACATAACCTAACTGAATCAATTAAGTAGTTTATATTATTCATATGAAGTTTATGCAGATTGAATGCAGAGGGGAACAATAAGTAATTTAGTATTATTTTTGTTTATAAGATAAACATTAAGGACACCCTTAAGACATATTTAACAACATCTCCATTACACCACAATATTGTTGCTTGGAATTATCACTAAGACGAATAGGAGTGAAAGTCGGAGGGATGGTAGAAAAAACTAATGCAAATCCTATTAAAACAAGATATAGATCCGAATTGATTGCCAGATGGGGAGCCAGTACAACGACCGTCTTGCCAATTGACAAACCTTTCAGACCGACACTATCTGTATTTATAAATGAATTATTATAGAGCTTTGTTGTAATTTGGCCTTTACTTCTTCCCTTTCTATATCTAGCTGACTGCATTGAAGTAAGAAGTGTTCAGTGGTGAATGGGACAGAGCAGAAAGTACAATTGTTTTCCAGATCTTTGATAATGTAACTGCCTAGACTTGATGGTAAAAGGTTATATCCCATTCTAAGTCGTGTTATAATTTTATTTAAGATTTTGTTTTCAGAAAATAATGCATGATTTCTAAAATTACAGCTAAGTCTGTCTGGTAAACATATTAAATTTATTGGTTTGACTTGTTAAATAAATGTTTAATTTTTCATTTTTTTTTTTCGAATGCAAGAATATACTTCTGAAGGTCCAAAGGGAATATCCTTATCAATAGTGGGGTGATCCAGCCCTGCTTTGCATGCGAGGTCGGCCTTTTCATTGCCAGAAATGTTTACATGTGCTGGACACCATTCTAAGTGAACTATAAGGTTTAAGATATTACATTCATTAAGTAAGATTAAAATATTAGAGATAAGATCTGGTCTAGTATTACTAGTCCTATCTTTAATTGCAGTAAGACTAGAAAGGGAATCGGAGAAGATCACTGATTTGGAAGGTTTATTTTTAATGATCCATTTAAGGGACTTTATTATTGCCATCAGCTCTGCAGTAAAAATAGAGAGTCCATCAGAAATTCTAATTGTTTTGCTAATATTTTTCGAGGGAATAACGAAGGCAGATGCTACGCGTCCAGAGACAGGATCCATGGATCCATCAGTAAAGATATTTACATAAGAATTGCATTTATTGTCTATATGTTCATTAAATATTTGTTTAATAAGTAGAGGATTGTCTTGTTTTTTAAAACTGTTTGAAATGGATATATCCACAATTGGCGGAGCTAGAGTCCATGGTGGGATATCTCTAGGATTAAAGTCAGCTATATTTATATCATCTATCTTGTATTCTTGTATCTGATTAAATATTGTTGTTCCAAAGGGTTTAGGTTTATGACTAAATTTATTTTTACAGTGTGTGTTTCTAAAAAATTCATTAACTGGATTTGTTAATTTTCTCGTTTGGGTCCTGGCCCAGAATCGCAGCATCTGTTCTTCCCTATGTAAGTGTAAGGGGAGAACTCCAGATTCGTGCTCTAATATGTTTGGGTGTTGAATTCAGCGCGCCCAGTGCTATCCTTAATGCCTGATTTTGGATTATATCTAACTTTTTTAGAAGGGACGGAGCAGCACATGAATAAACGTGGGATCCGTAATCAATTTTTGATCTGGGTTTTATGAGGGTTTTATATAAAATAATAATCGTCTATCCGATCCAAAATCTGTTCCTTGTAGTATACGTAATAAATTTAGGTCTTTTTCACATTTGGCTATAAGGTTATAGATGTGTGTATTAAAATTTAGTCGGCGGTCCCAGATGAGGCCTACAAATGTAACCGTTTTATTAAATATAATTTTAGTGTCTCCTAGATATAGGTCTAAAGAAGTTCTAGCAGAGTTGCCAAATATGATGCCTACTGTTTTATTAGGAGATAGTTTAAAACCCCATTTATTAGCCCATTCCCAAATTAAATTTAGACCTTTTTGGGCTTTAGTTTGTAATTTGTCTAGAATCTTTCCAAGTGCTGCTGTCGTCGGCGAATTGACAATTGTCATTCCTGATTCTTTTAGTACATCTGGCAGATCATTTATCAGTACATTAAATAGAAGGGGGAGATGATAGATCCTTGGGGGTGGGGGTGGGGGTTCTGTTTTAATAAAGTATATATACTATTTCTAGAAATGTAACGGCTTCAGCGCATCCAAGCTTTCTTTACAAACACTAATTAGTATACAGTTATTATAACTGTATAAAGGTGTCAGCTAAAGCTAATCACTCAAAGTTAAGTGGATACTGTCATTAAGTGTGCTTGTTTGTTTTTCTTTTGTGGACGTTTAATGTTTTTCACACCTACACGGTTCATTGACATTTGAGCAAATGCTATCATTTAAGTTGTGCTTGTGTATTACGGTATTAATTTACTACATGTATATACAAAGTAAAGAAATATGGCTTATAGTATATTTACATTTATTTAATTATCAATTTTGTGTTTCCGTATAAAAATAAATATTTATTCCGTATAAAAATAAATATTTATTCTTATACATTACACATTAAGAACATGTGATATACATAAGAGGAATATTTATTAAAACGTGATTGGAGTGTGTCTATATAATTCAATAAGTTTTTCATTGATGCAAAAGCTGGATAACATATATATGAAGTGGATTTATACTGTTGCAATGTAAATTTACATGTTGAATTTCTACGTTTTGTGTCTATATAATTCAACACGTATTTCAGTGATTCCGAGGGTGGTTTATACGTCAATATCTATGTAATAAAGTGAATCTATACTGATGCCACGTAAATTTACATTTTAATATCTAAGTTTTACGCCTTGAATCGCATAAGTGTAAATAATTCAGGAACGATAATTCGTATATTAAGCGTGTCAATTATTCAGTAACGATAATCCAGTGAACTACTACTACTACGTTGTCTGTCCTTGAATCTCATACGTGTAAATAATTCAGGAACGATAATTCGTATATTAGGCGTGTCGATAATTCAGGAACGATAATCGTTAGTGACACGTATAATAGAAGTGACAATGGGAAACGTATCTACTGCTACGTTGTCTGTACTTGAATCGCATACGTGTAAATAATTCAGGAACGATAATTGGTATATTAGGCGTGTCAATAATTCAGGAACGATTATCGTTTAATAGTGACACGTATAATGGAAGTGAGAATGGGAAACGTATCTACTGCTACGTTGTCTGTACTTGAATCGCAAACGTGTAAATAATTCAGGAACGATAATCATTAAAAAAACACGTAAGATATGATACATTTTCTTTCTTTAATTACTGACACGCACATTAATATATGTTTAATATATCACAATGACAATGTCTAATATAAAAACGTTTAAGATACAGTTTCTTGACCATTTGGGAAAGAACACTTACAAACATATACATTTTTTTCCCATATTCTGACATTAAAACTTCCCAAATTATACGATTTAAAAGCATTATCTATATCTTTCTTGAAACAAGGCTACCTGGCATGAGCATAGTATGTGATCCAGGGTCCCTCTTTTTCCCAAAGTACATGTTCAGTCTTCAGTCAGTTTCCAATGATTTAGATTTCCCAGTGTGGGTGGGAAATCATAAACATTTCTTACAAGAAAGCTTATGCCAACTATATCTGTATTATGAGCTGTCATCAGACAATCAGAGATCATACTCGACTATTACAGAGATATACGGTGGTACGATCCTCGAAAACCTATTACACCGGCAGGGTTTGTTGATACTTTGACACCGAAACGTCTTTAAACATGTTAAATTCAAGGAGAATGGACAAGAAATGGATACTGAATAATAGTTCAAAACAAGAAGCAAAAATAACAATCGTATACAACATAATTACGTACTGCATATTCACAATAATGGTCATATACCACTATTGCATTTCCCATAGGCCTCCATTATAGCCTTTTGGCCTACAACCCCTATTCCTATATCGGAATGGATGATAAAACCTAACTTGTTTTAAAGAACTTTCTTAGAGACACCCAAAAATGACCAGCAAATTGGGGATAATCTGATGCTTTCAGCCTCTAATAGTTCACTGAAGGTGGCCACCCCCAGAATGGCAGTAAAGAAATTTTACTTTTTGCAAATATACTCTCAGTAAAATTGTATCCATAAAAATGCAAATTTCAGTCACAATATCCTAAATCAACATGTTTTATGATGGAAACATAATATTTTGATGTTTTATGGGGATTTGTTATGATTTGGGTAATTTAATCCAATCAGAATCTACCTTACAATCTATCTATATGCCCTAATAGACCCCTATACTTTTTTCAACCAATCAGAAGCCCCAAATCAATAGTGGTATCTGACCTAATAGCGTTCCAGATTTGCTTTTAATTGCCTGGTTCCTAAGGCCTGACTGGTTCCTCTACCGCCTTAACAAGACGACGGCATCATTGTGGTAAATCCTAAAGACTAGACCGGTCGGTCGATAAGTTTTATTGTGGTGAAGAAAAACAAGAGGCCCAAGAGGGCCTGTGGACGCTCTACTTGCTCAAGATAAAGGTTATGTAAAAGGGGCCATAAGTTTTTAAAAAATCATTTAACCGGAACAAGGTGATGACATATGCAACTAGGCTTGGTACTGATCATCCCTGCAACATTTCATTGAAATCCAGCCAGAGGTTCAGGAGAACTAGTCTAGACTAAGTTAGTGTATTAAAACCTTTAAGGACTCATAACTCTGCCAAAATTCATTCAACCTGAACATGGCAATGACAGGGGCAACTAGGCTTACCTTTATGAGTATTTATTAGTACTGATCATCCTCGCCAAGATTCGCTAAAATCTGGCAAAGAGTTTAGAAGAGACTAATCTGGACAAAGTTTGTGTATTAAAACATTTATTTAAAGCGTCATAACTCTGCCAAAAATCATTCAACCAAAATATGGCGATGATATGCACAACTAGGCTTGATACTGATCATCCTTGTCAAGTTTTGTCTATATCCAGCCAGGGGTTCAGGAGAACTAGCCCGGAAAAAAGTATGGTATCAAAATCTTTTAAAGGGCCATAACTCTGCCACATATATGTAAACCGGAACAACTAGGCTTGGTGCTGATCATCCCTGCAAAGTTTCATTGAAATCTGGCGAGGGGTTCAGGAGAAGTAGATCAGACAAAGATTGTGTATTAAAACCTTTAAAGGGTCATAATTCTGCCAAATAATCATTCAGCCGGAAAACTAGACATGGAATTGATGATCCCTAAAAAGCTTCGTTTAAATCCGGCCAGGGGTTCAGGAGAACTAGTCAGAACAAAGTTTGCGTATTAAAACCTTTAAAGGACTATAACTCCAGCAAAATCATTCAACTGGAACACGGTGACTATGTATAACAAGGCTTGATACTGATCATCCCTGCAAAGTTTCAATAAAATCCGGCCAAATGAAGGCCCTTTCGTCTTAATGAGGCAGCCAAGATATAGCATATATTTATAGCCATAATTCCGCCAAATATCATTCAACCGGAACACGGCGATGATTTGCACAACTAGACATGGAATCGATCATCCCTAAAAAGTTTAGTTTAATTCGGCCAGGGGTTCAGGAGAACTAGTCAGAACAAAGTTTGCGTATTAAAACCTTTAAAGGACTATAACTCCACCAAAATCATTCATCTGGAACACGGTGACTATGTACAACTAGGCTTGATACTGATCATCCCTACAAAGTTTCAATAAAATCCGACCAAATGAAGGCCCTTTCGTCTTAATGAGGCAGCCAAGATATAGCATATTTCAGAAAATGACTCCGATGTAAATGGTCCAATCTGGATGGTTTTCGAATATATCCGAGTTTTCATTGATATTAACAATCTGGTAGAGTTTCAAAAAGATCGCGCAAAAAATGAAAGCCCTATCATCTTAACGAGGCAAAATATAGCATTTTTAACTATATCAAGGGCCATAACTCCGCTGTTACTGGTCCGATCTGGCAGGTCTTCGAACTTTTCGAGCTTTCATTTATATAAACAATCTGGTAAAGTTTGGTAAAGATCGGATGAAAGATGAAGGCCCTATCGTCTTAACGAGGCAAAATATAGCATTTTTAACTAAATCAAGGGCCATAACTCCGCTGTTAATGGTCCGATCTAGCTGGTTTTTGAACTTGTCAGAGCTTTCATTTATATAAACAATCTGGTAAAGATTGGTATAGATCGGACGAAAGATGAAGGCCCTATCGTCTTGAGGCAAAATATAGCATTTTTTAACTAAAACAAGGGCAATAACTCCGCTGTTAATGATCCGATCTAGCTGGTTTTCAAACTTGTCCGAGTTTTCATTGATATTAACAATCTATGCAAGATTGGTATTGTTCAAATAATAAATGAAGGTGCTAGAATGTTCACACGGCTTAATATGTCATTTTTCAGCAAAACAAGGGTCATAACTCCCGTGAAATTATTCCGATCTTGCCAGTTTTCGAACTTGTCCGAGATTAAATCGATATAAAGACACTGGCAAAGTTTATCAAAGATCCGATTAATATTGAAGGCCCTAGTGTTCACAAGGCAGAAAATAGCATTTTTTCAGAAAAATCAAGGGCCATAACTCCGGTGTTACTAATCCGATTCAGCTGGTTTTCGAACGTCTTTGAGCTTTCATTGATATTTACAATCTATGCAAGTTTGGTAACGATCAAATAATAAATGAAGGTGCTAGAGCGTTCACAAGGCAGAAAATAGCAATTTTCAGGAAAAACAAGGGCCATAACCCCGGTGTTACTGATCCGATTTTGCTGGTTTTCGAACTTGTCCGAGCTTTTATTGATATTAACACTCTGTGCAAGTTTGGTAAAGGTCAAATAATAAATGAAGGTGCTAGAGTGTTCACAAGGCTTAATATGGCATTTTTCAGCAAAACAATGGCCATAACTCCGGTGTAATTAATACGATCTGGCTGTTTTTCAAACTTGGCCGAGCTTTCATTGATATAAAGACACTGGCAAAGTTTCGTAAAGATTCGATTAATAATGAAGACCTCGCCATCCCAAAAGCTCTCCTGGCCTTCGGCCAAAAGAGCTAAAAAGATCGATATTTTCAGTTTCAAAATAAGCACGTGTTGGTAACTAGGTTAAAGGACTGTACTATCGTAATGTTTCCATCGAAATTTTACTGAATTTTGTAAAGTTTACAAATCTGGCAGGTGCGCGTGAAATTTGGACTTTCATGATTATTACGTTTGCGACATATACGAGTCAGCGTGTGAAATAATATATTTATGTCTACACAATACACCAAACTTTATTTTCCTCGTTAAAATGTTAAAACAAGAGGCCCAAAAGGGCCTGTGGACGCTCTACTGGCTAACATGGCTCTTATAACATCAAATGAAGCGAGATTTTTTGGAAAGTTTTGGGTTATCAACTAAATCAAGGGCCTTATTAAACTAAGGAATCTGGTAAAGTTTGGTAAAGATTAGATGACAAAAAAGGCCCTATCGTCTTAAAGAGGCAAAATATAGCATTATTAACTAAATCAAGAGCCATAACTCCTCTGTTACTGGTCCGACTGGTCCAACATAGAGCTAAACAAAATAAAAAAATAAAAATATAAAAAAATTATAAAAAAAAAGAAAGTAAAAAAATCTGGTAGAGTTTGGCAAAGATCAGATGCAAAATGAAGGCCCTATCGTAAGACAAGGCAAATTATAGCATTTTTAACAAAATCAAGAGCCATAACTCCGCTGTTACTGGTCCGATCTCTCTGGTTTTTCGAACTTGACCGAGCTTTTATTGACATTAACTATCTGATAAAGTTTGGTAAAGATCGGATAAAAAATAAAGTCTTAACGAGTCAAAATATAGCATTTTTAACTAAATCAATGTCACTACTCGCTGTTACTGGTCCGATATGAATGGTTTTCGAACTTGTCCGAGATTTCATTGATATTAACAATCTGATAAAGTTTGGTAAAGATCGGTTGATCAATGAAGCCCCTATCGTCTTAACGAAACAAAATATAGCATTTTTAAATAAATCAAGGGCAATAACTCCGCTGTTAATGGTCCGATCTAGCTTGTTTTCGAACTTGTCCGAGCTTTCATTGATATTAACAATCTGTGCAAGTTTGGTAAAGATCAAATAATAAATGAAGGTGCTAGAGTGTATACAAGGCTTAATATGGCGTTTTTCAGCAAAACAAGGGCCATAACTCGTTGAAATTATTTTGATCTTGCCGGTTTTCGAACTTGTTCGAGCTTTCATTGATATTAAGACACTGGCAAAGTTAAGTAAAAATTCGATTCATATTGAAGGCCCTAGTGTTCAACAAGGCAGAAAATAGCATTTTTCAGAATAAACAAGGGCCATAACTCCGGTGTTACTGATCCGATTCAGCTGATTTTCAAACTTATCCAAGCTTTCATTGATATTAACAATCTTGTGCAAGTTTGTAAAGATCAATAATAAATGAAGGTGCTAGAGTGTTCACAAGACAATATGGCATTTTTCAGCCAAACAAGGGCCACAACTCGGTGAAATTATTCCGATCTGGCTGGTTTCAAACTTGTTCGAGCTTTCATTAATATAAACAACCTGTTAAAGTTTGGTAAAGATCAGATGAAAAACGAAGGCCGTATCGCGGTAAAAAGGGCAGAAAATAGCATTTCTTAGAAAAAACAAGGGCCATAACTTCGGTGTTACTGATCCGATTTAGCTGATTTTCAAACTGATCCAAGCTATAATTGGTATTAACAATCTGTGCAAGTTTAGTAACGATCAAATAATAAATGAAGGTGCTAGAGCATTCACAAGGCAGAAAATAGCAATTTTCAGAAAACAAGAGGCCCAAGAGGGCCTGTGGACGCTCTATTGGCTCTTATAACATTGATGAATTGAGTGAGACTATAATTTATGTTTTTTTGAAAGTTTTGTATGAAATTATTAACTCTGGAATTCATTTTGCTGTCACATTTAGTGTTTTACTATATAATGTACCTATGTTTCACATAAAGACAGAATAAGAAAAAAAATAGTATGATACATTGGCTTTAAAGGGACACATGGCAATCTTAATATTTTAAAAACTCGCGGCATCCCGTTAGTTTTTCTCTTAACTTGCATTTGTTCAATCATCAGTATTAATTGTTAGAATAGTTCAAAGCAAATTGTTTTTACATACTATTGACATTTGATAATATTGCACCAGTAATATATTTAAAAAATTGGTAAAATAGTGAAGAAAAGTGAAATCTCATTTTTTTATTTAATTACATGCAAGCAGTTTTAAAGTAAAAATGACGCAAGATATTAGTAAATCGAGGAGCAAATTTTAATGTTTGAATAAAGCTCAAGATTACCATGTGTCCCTTTAACAAAGAACAGTACACACAATGCTAAGTATCAATTTATTTTAACACTTATCTAAAGACAAACAAAAAAGAACAACTGTAATATCAGTTAATAGTATCACAATTAATGGTACATGACTACATGCTAATTAATCAAGTAGAAATGGATTTTACAGTACACCATCAGAAAATGTCACATGAATGGCACTGACTGGAAATAACATTGCAAATCTACCCTTCATATATTTAAATATACAATTTTGTTGTAAATACTACTTTGATGTTAGAGGCATGTTTTTCTGCCATCACTCATTAGTTGAACTGGGTTCTCAATAAGGTTATATGGCGCCAAACAATGATGAACATGCCATGCTCATCCTCCATTTACATCGAGATAAAATATGGAGAATCGGCCTGGAATCATCTAACCAGCAGAACTGCAGAGTTGCTGAAAAATCTAGAGACTCCATTTATGATGCAGTCACGTTCCCACGCAGGGTCATGATGAAAACTTTTAATGAGCATGACAAAAAAAAGACAATGAACATAAAGTGAGGTCCTAGCCGTCTGCCTTGGCGGGATTTGCAGTGCTCCTTTTTAACTCTAGAAAATAAAATATGAGTTTTTAGACCTAATTTTTTCATGATATTTTTTTCTATATGACAAAGATGTTCATATAAAAAGGCACAAGTGAAACACTGAGTTGATGTTTTTGTGACTCAAAAGAATGCACAGTTGTATATATCAAAAGACATCGTTTTCTTAAAGCTTTGTATGGGTCTAATGATATAGTCATTTTATCCATATGAGCAGAGAATTAAAAAGGTAATTATGATGATATACAGAATATAATGTTGTTGTTTTGATGCGAACAGGGATGAACATGTGAGACCCGCTGACAATTTATATCGAGATAAAGATATGCAGAATAGAACCACTTCTGGAACAATGATGCAAATGAAACAATACAGGTTATAATGAAGGCCTTTAATGAACATGACAAAAATGACTATTCTTACCCAGGAATGAAAGGGGGAAACCGTAAAAAAAAGATATATATATATACTTACATATATATATATATAATATAATATATATGTATATATATATATATATGCTTTATAGTGCAACATATGCAGGATTGATTAACAGTACATTCAACTTTTTATTAGTTGAATTTGGTTTTCCAGCTCACCAAAATGCAAAAAAATTTGAGAATCAGTATGATAAATAACTCAGGCATGTATATTGCTTTAGAACTCCACAACTTCAATTTAAGATATAAATATGATTAAACAAAAATAAATGAATAACCAGTCAGTATTATAAATGACACGATGACAATGTTTCTGTTCAAGTGTACATGAATTGAACTGAACTGGATTGGATTTTAAGGTGCACCAACACATGAAAGGTTATATGGCGCCTAACAGGAATGAACGTGCCAGACTCATCCTCAATTTACATCAATGTAAAATATGTAGAATGGGCCTAGAACCTTCTACCCTGCAGAACTGCAGAGTTGCTGCAAATTCTATAGTAGACACTCCGTTTACGATGAAGCCACATTTCCACGTTTGCATACAACGTATCATGATAATGACCTTGAATGAGCATGATGAAAAATGACAAAATGAATATGAATGGGGGGGGGGGGGGGGGGGGGGCTGGGAGTGGGGGGGGGGAGACCTTGAATGAGCATGATGAAAAATGACAAAATGAATATGAATGGGGTGGGGGCATGTGATAGTGTGTTTGTGAGATTGCACTGGTTCTAGAGAGGGGGGGGGGGGGGGGGGGTCCTACCCCTCTGCATGTGACAGTGTGTTTGAGAGATTGCACTGGTTCTAGGGGGGATCCTACCCCTCTGCATGTGACAGTGTGTTTGTGAGATTGCACTGGTTGTATTCTACCCCAGCAACAACAACACGGGGATTATTCAAGTGTACATGATAAAATAAAAGTGTTTCAGAGATTTCATCGATTTCAACTGTGCCGTTTAAACCCTTTTTATTTTTTTTGTCTATATCACAAACATTGAATCGATGGTAAAAACTGCAATCCTGCAAAGTTTCACTGAAATCCGGCCAAATGATTGATTGAATTGGATTTATAGTCGCACCAACAGTTAAGGTCATATGGCGACTTTTCAGCTTCCATTCGTGGAGGAAGACCCCAGGTGCCCCTCCGGGCAATTTTCGTGCACGGGCGGGCACCTGGGTAGAACTACCGACGTTCTGCAAGCCAGCTGGATAGCTTCCTCACAAACATTTCCTAGGCCCCTGAGGGATCGAACCTACAGCGGTGAGGGGCAAGTGATTTCAAGTCAGACGTTAACCACTCGGCCACCCGGCCAAATGAAGGCACTTTCGTTTTAATGAGCCGAAATATAGCATATTTCAGAAAATCAAGAACTATAACTCCAGTTACATGGTCCAATCTGGCTGGTTTGCTGAGCTTTGATTGATATTAACAATCTGGTAAAGTTTGATACAGATCGGATGAAAAATGAAGGCCCTATCGTCTTAAGGCAAAACTTAGTATTTTTAACTAATTCAAGGGCCATAACTCCGCTGTTACTGGTCCAATCTGGCCGATTTTCGAAATTGTCCGAGCTTTGAATGATATTAACAATCTGGTAAAGATCGGATAAAAAATAAAGGTCCTATAGTCTTAACAAGGCAAAATATAGCATTTTTAATTAAATCAAGGGCCATAACTCCGCTGTTACTAGTCCGATCTGGCTGGTTTTCGAACTTGTCTGAGGTTTTATTAATATTAGCAATCTCATAAAGTTTGGTAAAGATCGGATGAAAAATGAAGGCCCTATCATCTTAACGAGGCAAAATATAACATTTTTAACGAAATCAAGGGCCATAACTATGCTGTTACTACTCCGATCTGGCCGGTTTTCGAACTTATCTGAGCTTTCATTGATTTTACCAATCTGGTAAAGTTTAGTAAAGATCGGATGAAAAATGACGGCCCTATCACCTAAACGAGGCAAAATATAGCATTTTTAACTACATCAAGGGCCATAACTCCGTTGTTACTGGTACGATCTGGCCGGTTTTCGAATTTGTCCGAGCTTTCATTGATATTACCAATCTAGTAAAGTTTGGTAAAGATTGGATGAAAAAATGAAGGCCCTATCGTCTTAACGAGGCAATATATAGCATTTTTAACTATATCAAGGGCCATAACTCTGTTGTTACTGGTACGATCTGGCCGGTTTTCAAATTTGTCCGAGCTTTCATTGATATTACCAATCTAGTACAGTTTGGTAAAGATTGGATGAAAAATGAAGGCCCTATTGTCTTAACGAGGCAAAACATAACATTTTTAACTAAATCAAGGGCCATAACTCCGCTATTACTGGCCAAATATTGATGGTTTTCAAACTAGTCCGAGCTTTCATTGATATTAACAATATGTTAAGTTTAGTAAAGATCAGATGAAAAATGAAGACCCTATCGTCTTAACGAGTCAAAACATAACATTTTTAACTAAATCAAGGGCCATAACTCCGCTATTACTGGTCAAATCTTGATGGTTTTCGATCTTGTCCGAGCTTTCATTGATATTAACAATATATTAAAGTTTGGTAAAGATCAGATGGAAAATGAAGGCCCTATCGTCTTAACGAGGTAAAAGTTTACCGACGGACAGACAGACGACGGACAACTCGCCATCCCATAAGCTCTGCTAAAAAAAAATAAAAAAAAAATAAATAAATAAATCGAGTTTCGAGTTGTTTGGGGTGGAGGCGGGGTGTGTGTGTGTGGGGGGGGGGGGGGGGGTAGTGTGTGGGCGTGGGGTGGAGGGGGCATATATATGTGTAAGAAGCTATGTGTTAGAAATTACCAAAACAACACAGATATATGTAAAAAACATTAAATAATTTTTTTAAAAAAATCGAGTATCGAGTGGTGGTGGGTGGGGGGAGCGGGGGCGAGAGGCGGAAGTGGGTTGGTGGGGGCGGGGGGAGGGGGCAACATATATGTGTAAGAATTGACTAAAACAACACAGAAATATGTAAAAAAAAAAATAGTTTCAAGTGGGGTGGGGGGGGGGGGTGTGGTGAGAGGCGGGGGTGAGGGGGCAACATGTGTAAGAATCGACTAAAACAACACAGAAAAAAGTTTAAAAAAAAACAGTTGTGAAGCGGGGTGGGAGTGGGGGCGGGATGGGATTGGGGTGGGGGGAGGGCGGCGTGGAGGAGGGAGCCCATGCCCCAATATGGGTGAAGTATGAATAAGATGCATAATGCTATAAGAAATCCCAAACCAAAATTATAAATATATACATGCTTACATGCAAATCTAGATCTGCCTTTATTGCACACTTTATGGGCCATCACAATTTGGGTTCCATGGGAGCCCAGAATTTGCAGAAGACAACATTACTTATCCAACCCTTTACAACATACTATAAGGAAAATAATTCCAAAATTTATTTCAGCTAGGACAAGACATGTAAAAGATACAGACCTGTAAACACAGCTTACACGCAAAATGTGATGTGAAACAGACAAATTTTAAGGGCTATCAGAATTTGGGTTCCATGGGAGCCCAGGGGTTACAGGAACCAAAATTACTTAAGCAGCCCTTAAGATAATGCTATAAGGAAGCTTATGGCCAAATTTGGTTGTGCTAGGATAAGAAATGTAAGAGATATAGACTTGTCAACACAGCTTACACGCAAACCTTGATGTGGGACGCCGACGCCGACCCCGGGGTGATTACATAGCTCTTATTCTTCGAAAAGTCGAGCTAAAAATTGTGCGGACGATAATTTTGGGTCATGGCTAAAAACAGTGTTTGGCAAAAAGGTTAGCGTAATATACGTTTTGGAGAAAGTAACAGTGACCTAGTTTTCTGGGCAAGGTCATTTCTTCTTCATGAGAAGAAGGGTCTGTTAAAGTTTGTTAAAGATTGGACATGGTTATGCCAAGCTATAACAAAAAGATAATGTTGACAGATGCCCGCCTGCCTGCTGGGTTTACACCAATCTATAAGCCAATTTAACAAAAAAAAATAAAAAAATTAAAGTTATCAAAAATGTATGTTTTTTTCAAAAAGAATATTAGCATGGTGTTCTATATATACTTAAATGGTTTGACGAAAAACATAAACTGTAAACAATATTTAAAGAAAATGGAAGCTCAGATGCTTTCTGACCCTTCTACTAAATTGTTTTGATATAAAATATAATCAGTTTAACATAAAAATGTCAGAATTAGATTTGAAAAGAAGTTTACCCTCATCGACCTTATTGTATATATTAAAAGTTCTATGGTATCAAGGTATGCACATATTGTGTATCCTGTATTTGTCAGTAACTGGTATAAGATACAATGCGTGACCATTTCTAGAAACAATAATGTACAACGGACTCTTGAGACTAAAAATTAATGAATTTTATAACCGTCAAGGTAATGGAAACTGAATTTATGGAGACTAGGGGTGATGAATTTCAAAGATCATAAGGAAATTGTCAACATTTTTGCATTATTTTGAAATACCCTTTTATTTATGATAAATATACGGATTTTTTTTCAATTATTTTATAATATGTACCTAATATAAACTCATCACATCTATAAAATAATTATCACATTTTAGCAGAGATGCAT
>JAWPHD010017886.1:0-42484 GCA_037043455.1 Cyrtodaria siliqua
GGTCTAGTTGTGCAAGAACGTAAACATGTGTCTCTATGTAATAACGTCTTGACGTCAGTGACGTCACAATGTTATAAAAAATCTTTTTTTTTCAATGATTGCATTGTTTATGTATTTTTAATGTAAAATCCATCAGTGTCATTGTTTCAGTCGACGCTGACAGCTTTAACGTCATGACGTCATTCAAAATGGCCGTCAATGACGTCATTTGAGAAATCTTGCAATCGCAATATCGCCTTCATTTATGATCGGATTTTAATGCAACTTTCAAAGCTTGTAGGGAATTGGAATGAGTTGTGCAGGAATGTCGAAAATTGTCATGACGTCATCCAAGATGGCCGCCAGTGACGTCATGATACAAATGTTGTTAGCGCTATATCTCAAATATTTGTAGTCGAATTTAATTATAACTATCACAGATTGTAGTGTTTAGGGTCTAGTTGTGCAATAATGTAAAGACGTGTCTCTAGGTAATAAAGTCTTGACGTCAGTGACGTCATTAAGTTATGAAAACCCGTTTTTTCACTGATTACATTTTTGAAGTTGTTTTACTGTATAATCCATCAATGTCATTGTCTCAGTCGACGCTGAAAGTTTTAACGTCATGACGTCATCCAAAATGGCCGCCAATGACGTCATTTAAGAAATCTTGTAATCGCCATATCTCCTTCATTTATCATCGGAGTTTGATAAAACTTCCACAGTTTGTAGATATCAAAGTCTAGTTGTGCTATAATGTGGAATGTTGTCATGTTCTCATCAAAGATGGCCGCCAGTGACGTCATAAATGAACTCTTGTTTTGTCTATATCTTCTCTATCTATTATCGGATTTGAAGAAAACTTTCATAGATTGTAGAGTTAAGGGTCCGGTTGTGCAAGAATGGCATACGGTATCCCGACGTCATGACGTCATGACGTCAGTGACTTCAAAATATTCAGAAATTCGTTTTTTTAACAGATTGCATGTTCGAAGTTATTTTCGTGATAAATCAATCAATGTCTTCATCTTCGACAACACTGACAGTTTTGACGTCATGACAGGAAAGCCCGTTTGATCAGGTCTCTGATCAAAATCTAGTTCTTATTATTCTTCTTCTTCTTCTTCTTAGCTCCACTTTTTATAGAAATATTGGTCGCATCATGTCAAAATTTTACACATTAGTAGAGCTCAGGCTGGAATAGTGCCCCGAAGCTTTTGGGGTCATGACATCATTCAAGATGGCCGCCAGTGACGTCATCAGACAAATCTTATTATTGCTAGATCTCAAACATTTACAGTCGGATTTGAATGAAACTTCCACAGATTGTAGGGTTCAGGTTCTAGTTGTGCAAGAACGTAAAAACTTGTCTCTATGTATTAACGTCTTGACGTCAGTGACGTCAAAGTGTTATGAAAAATCCTTTTTTTTCACTGATTGCATTTTTCATGTTTTTTTGCTGCAAAATCCATCAGTGTCATTGTTTCAGTCGACGCTGACAGTTTGAACGTCATGACGTCATTCAAAATGGCCGCCAATGAGGTCATTTAAAAAATCTTGTAATCGCTATATCTCCTTTATTTATGATCGGATTTTAATGCAACTTTCATAGCCGGTAGGGAATTAGGTTGAGTTTTGAAAGAATGTCAAAAATTGTCATGACGTCATCCAATATAGCCGCTAGTGACGTCATGATACATATATTGTTTGTGCTATATCTCCAAAATTTATAGCCGGATTTCAATTAAACTTTCACAGATTGTAGAGTTCAGGGTCTAGTTTGACAAGAATGTAAAAACGTATCTCTAGGTAATAACGTCTTGACGTCAGTGACGTCATAATGTTATGAAAATCCATTGATTATATTTTTGAAGTTTTTTTATTGAATAATCCATCAATGTCATTGTCTCAGTCGACGCTGACAGTTTCAAAATCATGACATCATCCAACATGGCCGCCAATGACGTCATTATAGAAATATTGTAATTACTATATCTCCTTCATTTATGATCGGATCTTGATAAAACTTTCACAGGAACTCTACATTCAACGTCTAGTAGTGCAATAAGGTTGAAGTTTGTTATGTCGTCATCAAAGATGGCCGCCAGTGACGTCATAAAGGAAATCTTGTTAATACTATATCTTCTCTATTTATGAACGGATTTGAACGAAACTTTCACAGATTGTAGAGTACCGGATCTGGATGTGCACAGACGTCATACGGATCCCGACGAAACGACGTCAGTGACGTAAAAATATTCAGAAAATCGAGTTTTTTACTGATCGCATTTTCGAAGTTACTTTCTTGATATATCAATTAGTTTCATCAACTTGGACAACTCTGACAGTTGTGACGTCATGACGCCATTAAAAACAGGAAAGCCCGTTTGATCAGGTTCTGATCAAAATCTAGTTCTTATTATTATTATTATTCCTCTTCTTCTTCTCGCCGTCACTTTTGATAGAAAGACTGAACACCCGGCCTCTAAATTTTACACAGTCATATAGCTCAGGCTGGAATAGTGTCCCGAAACTTTTGGGGTCATGACGTCATCCAAGATGGCCGCCACTGGCGTTTGTAGGCAAATTTTGTTATCGCTGTATCTCATGCATTTACAAAGGGATTTGATTGAAACTTTCACAGATTGTAGGGTTCATGGTCCAGTTGTGCAAGAACGTAAAAACGTGTCTCTGTGTCATAACGTCTTGACGTCAGTGACGTCACAATGTTATGAAAAGTCCTTTTTTTCAGTTATAGCATTTTTCCTGTTTTTTTACTGTAAATTCCATCAGTGTCATTGTTTCAGTCGACGCTGACAGTTTTAACGTCATGACGTCATTCAAAATGGCCATCAATGACGTCACTTAAGAAATATTGTAATCGCTATATCTCCTTCATTTATCATCGGATTTGGATGCAACTTTCACATCCTGTAGGGAATTAGATTGAGTTGTGCAAAAATGTCAAAAATTGTCATGACGTCATCCAAGATGGCCGCCAGTGACGCCATGATACAAATTTTGTTAGCGCTAGATCTCAAATATTTATAGTCTGATTTGAATGAAACTTTCCCAGATTGTAGAGTTCAAGGTCTTTAGGGCTTTCCACCTTTCAGTGGAAAGACCTTTTGTTTTCGTTCTGTTTATTAGGGCTTTCCACCTTTCAGTGGAAAGACCTTTTGTTTTCGTTCTGTTTATTCTTATTATTATTCTTTTTCTTCTTCTCCCCAGCACTTTTCATAGTACGCACTTTTCATAGTACGACTGGTCGCACGGCCTCTAAATTTTACACAGTGATATAACTCAGGCTGGAATAGTGTCCCGAAGCTTTTGGGGTCATAACGTCATCCAAGATGGCCGCCAGTGACGTCATGATAAATATCTTGTTAGCGCTAGATCTCAAACATTTATGGTCGGATTTGAATGAAACTTTCGCAGCTGGTACAGTTTAGGGTCTAGTTGTGCAAGAACATAAAATGACGTCAAGACGTCATTAAATGTGACGTCGGCCGGTGACGTCGTAAGTCATAAAAGGTCATTTTGGTGCAAATTGTATGTTTCGACCAGTTTTGCCTGTAAATCAATCACGGTCATTGTCTTTAGCGTCACCGATCATTGTGACGTCATGACGTCATCCAGTATGATTTTACGTTTTTTCCTATATAACTGTTTAAAAATGGAAATTCTTGTTATAAGTGTTTCTCGTTATCACTTGTTGCTTAAGATCATACTGCGGATGGTTAACTTTTTCGGCTTTATCGCTTGTTGTGCAACATCATACTGCGGATGGTAAGAATGTTTAGGCTGATCATGTGTTGTGTTTTGTGACACAGTTGTTTACCTGACGTCACCAACAAACACAGTGTCTAAGGAAGATTTTTTTTTTTTTTTTTTTTTTTTTTTTTTTTTTTAAGTCCACCGCGCAGCTTTTTAGCTGGACAAAAGATGCGCAGTAAAACTTGCATGTTTTTTCCTATTTATTAACGATTTCTCGTAAATTTCTTTTTTTTTTTTTCTTTTTTTTCTTTTTTTTCTTTTAGGTCAGTGCTGCGGATGGAGGAGGTGGTGGTGGGGGGGGGGGGGGGGGGGGATTTCGGGTTACTTTGTCGGTGTGAGATGGTGTTGCTGAGAGAGGGCGTTCCCTTTCTAACCTTTCTCCGTCAGTTTTACAGTAAATCAATCAAGATCAATGTCTTTATCATCACTAACCATTGTGACGTCATGACGTCATTGAGTATGATTTTACATGTTAAGCCTGACATAGAAAGCCCATGTTTGATCAGGTTCTGATCAAAATCTAGTACGGACTTACCACATTGCTGTAGAAACCCTTATTGCGTTTTTCTGCTTATTAGGGCTTTCCACCTTTCAGTGGAAAGACCTTTTGTTTTCGTTCTGTTTATTCTTATTATTATTCTTTTTCTTCTTCTCCCCAGCACTTTTCATAGTACGACTGGTCGCACGGCCTCTAAATTTTACACAGTGATATAACTCAGGCTGGAATAGTGTCCCGAAGCTTTTGGGGTCATAACGTCATCCAAGATGGCCGCCAGTGACGTCATGATAAATATCTTGTTAGCGCTAGATCTCAAACATTTATGGTCGGATTTGAATGAAACTTTCGCAGCTGGTACAGTTTAGGGTCTAGTTGTGCAAGAACATAAAATGACGTCAAGACGTCATTAAATGTGACGTCGGCCGGTGACGTCGTAAGTCATAAAAGGTCATTTTGGTGCAAATTGTATGTTTCGACCAGTTTTGCCTGTAAATCAATCACGGTCATTGTCTTTAGCGTCACCGATCATTGTGACGTCATGACGTCATCCAGTATGATTTTACGTTTTTTCCTATATAACTGTTTAAAAATGGAAATTCTTGTTATAAGTGTTTCTCGTTATCACTTGTTGCTTAAGATCATACTGCGGATGGTTAACTTTTTCGGCTTTATCGCTTGTTGTGCAACATCATACTGCGGATGGTAAGAATGTTTAGGCTGATCACGTGTTGTGTTTTGTGACACAGTTGTTTACCTGACGTCACCAACAAACACAGTGTCTAAGGAAGATTTTTTTTTTTTTTTTTTTTTTTTTTTTTTTTTTTTTTAAGTCCACCGCGCAGCTTTTTTTTAGCTGGACAAAAGATGCGCAGTAAAACTTGCATGTTTTTTCCTATTTATTAACGATTTCTCGTAAATTTCTTTTCTTTTTTTTTTTTTTTTTCTTTTTTTTCTTTTAGGTCAGTGCTGCGGATGGAGGAGGTGGTGGTGGGGGGGGGGGGATTTCGGGTTACTTTGTCGGTGTGAGATGGTGTTGCTGAGAGAGGGCGTTCCCTTTCTAACCTTTCTCCGTCAGTTTTACAGTAAATCAATCAAGATCAATGTCTTTATCATCACTAACCATTGTGACGTCATGACGTCATTGAGTATGATTTTACATGTTAAGCCTGACATAGAAAGCCCATGTTTGATCAGGTTCTGATCAAAATCTAGTTCTTATTATTATTTTTTTTCTTCTTCTTCTTCTTCTTCTCCCCAGCACTTTTCATAGTACGACTGGTCGCACGGCCTCTAAATTTTACACAGTGATAGAACTCATGCTGGAATAGTGTCCCGAAGCTTTTGGAGTCATAACGTCATCCAAGATGGCCGCCAGTGACGTCATGATAAATATCTTGTTAGCGCTAGATCTCAAACATTTATGGTCGGATTTGAATGAAACTTTCGCAGCTGGTACAGTTTAGGGTCTAGTTGTGCATGAACATAAAATGACGTCAAGACGTCATTAAATGTGACGTCGGCCGGTGACGTCGTAAGTCATAAAAGGTCATTTTGGTGCAAATTGTATGTTTCGACCAGTTTTGCCTGTAAATCAATCACGGTCATTGTCTTTAACGTCACCGATCATTGTGACGTCATGACGTCATCCAGTATGATTTTACGTATTTTCCTATATAACTGTTTAAAAATGGAAATTCTTGTTATAAGTGTTTCTCGTTATCACTTGTTGCGTAAGATCATACTGCGGATGGTTTACTTTTTCGGCTTTATCGCTTGTTGTGCAACATCATACTGCGGATGGTAAGAATGTTTAGGTTGATCACGTGTTGTGTTATGTGACACAGTTGTTTACCTGACGTCACCAACAAACACAGTGTCTAAGGAAGATTTTTTTTTTTTTTTTTTTTTTTTTTTTTTTTAAGTCCACCGCGCAGCTTTTTAGCTGGACAAAAGATGCGCAGTAAAACTTGCATGTTTTTTCCTATTTATTAACGATTTCTCGTAAATTTCTTTTCTTTTCTTTTTTTTTTTTTTTTTTTTTCTTTTAGGTCAGTGCTGCGGATGGAGGAGGTGGGTGGGGGGGAGGGGATTTCGGGTTACCTTGTCGGTGTGAGATGATGTTGCTGAGAGAGGGCGTTTCCTTTCTAACCTTTCTCCGTCAGTTTTACAGTAAATCAATCAAGATCAATGTCTTTATCATCACTAACCATTGTGACGTCATGACGTCATTGAGTATGATTTTACATGTTAAGCCTGACATGGAAAGTCCATGTTTGATCAGGTTCTGATCAAAATCTAGTACGGACTTACCACATTGCTGTAGAAACCCTTATTGCGTTTTTCTGCTTATTAGGGCTTTCCACCTTTCAGTGGAAAGACCTTTTGTTTTCGTTCTGTTTATTAGGGCTTTCCACCTTTCAGTGGAAAGACCTCTTGTTTTCGTTCTGTTTATTCTTATTATTCTTTTTCCTCTTATTCTTCTTCTCCCCAGCACTTTTCATAGTACGACTGGTCGCACGGCCTCTAAATTTTACACAGTGATGGAGCTCAGTCTGGAATAGTGTCCCGAAGCTTTTGGGGTCATGACGTCATCCAAGATGGCCGCCAGTGACGTCATCAGACAAATCTTGTTATCGCTAGATTTCAAACATTTATAATCGGATTTGAATGAAAATTTCACAGATTGTAGGGTTCAGGGTCTAGTTGTGCTTGAATGTAAAAATGTGTCTATATGTAATAACGTCTTGACGTCAGTGACGTCACAATGTTACGAAAAGTCCTTTTTTTCAATGATTGCATTTTTCATGTTTTTTTAGTGTAACATCCATCAGTGTCATTGTTTCAATCGACTCTGACAGTTTTAACGTCATGACGTCATTCAAAATGGCCGCCAATGACGTCATTTAAGAAATCTTGTAATCGCTATATCTCCTTTATTTATGATCGGATTTTGATGCAACTTTCACAGCCTGTAGGGAAGTAGGATGTGTTGTGCCAGAATGTCGCAAATTATCATGACGTCATCCAAGATGGCCGCCAATGACGTCATGATACAAATCTTGTTAGCGCAAGATCTCCAACATTTATAGTCGGATTTGAATGAAACTTTTACAGATTGTAGGGTTCAGGGTCTAGTTGTGCTTGAATGTAAAAACGTGTCTCTATGTAATAACGTCTTGACGTCAGTGACGTCACAATGTTACGAAAAGTCCTTTTTTTCAATGATTGCATTTTTCATGTTTGTATAGTGTAACATCCATCAGTGTCATTGTTTCAATCGACTCTGACAGTTTTAACGTCATGACTTCATTCAAAATGGCCGCCAATGACGTCATTTAAGAAATCTTGTAATCGCTATATCTCTTTTATTTATGATCGGAATTTGTTGCAACTTTCATAGCCTGTAGGGAAATAGGACGTGTTGTGCCAGAATGTCAAAAATTGTCATGACGTCATCCAAGATGGCCGCCAGTGACGTCATGATACAAATCTTGTTAGCGCAAGATCTCCAACATTTATAGTCGGATTTGAATGAAACTTTCACAGATTGTAGGGTTCAGGGTCTAGTTGTGCTTGAATGTAAAAACGTGTCTCTATGTAATAACGTCTTGACGTCAGTGACGTCACAATGTTACGAAAAGTCTCTTTTTTTTAATGATTGCATTTTTCATGTTTTTTTACTGTAACATCCATCAGTGTCATTGTTTCAGTCGACTCTGACAGTTTTAACGTTATGACGTCATTCAAAATGGCTGCAAATGACGTCAGTTAAGAAATCTTGTAATCGCTATATCTCCTTCATTTATGATCGGATTTTGATGCAACTTTCATAGCCTCTAGGGAAGTATGTTGGGTTGTACCAGAATGTCGAAAATTATCATGAGGTCATCCAAGATGGCCGCCAGTGACGTCATCAGACAAATCTTGTTATCGCTAGATCTCAAACATTTATAGTCCGATTTGAATGAACCTTTTACAGATTGTAGGTTTCAGGCTCTAGTTTTGCAAGAATGTAAAAACGTGTCTCTATGTAGTAACGTCTTGACGTCAGTGACGTCATAATGTTATGAAAATCCGTTTTTTCACTGATTCCATTTTTGAAGTTGTTTTACTGAATAATCAATCAATGTCATTGTCTCAGTCGACGCTGACATTTTTAACGTCATGACGTCATCCAAAATGGCCGCCAATGACGTCATTTAAGAAATCTTGTTTTGTCTATATCTTCTATATTTATTATAGGATTTGAATACAACTTTCACCGATTGTAGAGTTCTGGATCCGGTTGTGCAAGAACGTCATACGGTATCCTGACGTCATGATGTCAATGACGTCAAAATATTCAGAAATTCTTTTTTTTCACTGATTGCATGTTCGAATTTATTTTCGTGATAAATCAATCAGCGTCTTCATCTTCGACAACTCTGACAGTTGTGACGTCATGACGCTATTAAAAACAGAAGAAAGCCCGTTTGATCAGGCTCTGATCAAAATCTAGTTCTTATTATTCTTCTTCTTCTTCTTCTTAGCTCCACTTTTTATAGAAATATTGGTCGCATCATGTCAACATTTTACACATTAGTAGAGCTCAGGCTGGAATAGTGCCCCGAAGCTTTTGGAGTCATGACATCATTCAAGATGGCCGCCAGTGACGTCATCAGACAAATCTTTTTATTGCTAGATCTCAAATATTTACAGTCGGATTTGACTGAAACTTCCATAGATTGTAGGGTTCAGGTTCTAGTTGTGCAAGAACGTAAAAACTTGTCTCTATGTATTAACGTCTTGACGTCAGTGACGTCACAGTGTTATGAAAAATCCTTTTTTTTCACTGATTGCATTTTTCATGTTTTTTTGCTGCAAAATCCATCAGTGTCATTGTTTCAGTCGACGCTGACAGTTTGAACGTCATGACATCATTCAAAATGGCCGCCAATGACGTCATTTAAAAAATCTTGTAATCGCTATATCTCCTTTATTTATGATCGGAGTTAAATGCAACTTTCATAGCCGTTAGGGAATTAGGTTGAGTTTTGAAAGAATGTCAAAAATTGTCATGACGTCATCCAATATAGCCGCTAGTGACGTCATGATACAAATATTGTTTGTGCTATATCTCCAACATTTATAGCCGGATTTCAATTAAATTTTCACAGATTGTAGAGTTCAGGGTCTAGTTTGGCAAGAATGTAAAAAGGTGTCTCTAGGTAATAACGTCTTGACGTCAGTGACGTCATAATGTTATGAAAATCCATTGATTACATTTTTGAAGTTTTTTTATTGAATAATCCATCAATGTCATTGTCTCAGTCGACGCTGACAGTTTCAAAGTCATGACGTCATCCAAAATGGCCGCCAATGACGTCATTATAGAAATATTGTAATTACTATATATCCTTCATTTATGATCGGATCTTGATAAAACTTTCACAGGAACTCTACATTCAACGTCTAGTAGTGCAATAAGGTTGAAGTTTGTTATGTCGTCATCAAAGATGGCCGCCAGTGACGTCATAAAGGAAATCTTGTTAATACTATATCTTCTCTATTTATGAACGGATTTGAACGAAACGTTCACAGATTGTAGAATACCGGATCTGGATGTGCACAGACGTCATACGGTATCCCGACGTCATGACGTCAGTGACGTCAAAATATTCAGAAAATCGGGTTTTTTACTGATCGCATTTTCGAAGTTACTTTCTTGATATATCAATTAGTTTCATCAACTTAGACAACTCTGACAGTTGTGACGTCATGACGCCATTAAAAACAGGAAAGCCCATTTGATCAGGTTCTGATCAAAATCTAGTTCTTATTATTATTCCTCTTCTTCTGTCAGCCACTTCTCATAGTAAGACTGGTTGCCCGGCCTCTAAATTTTAAACAGTGATATAGCTCAAGCTGACTTAGTGTCCCGTAACTTTTGGGGTCATGACGTCATCCAAGATGGCCGCCACTGGCGTTTGTAGGCAAATCTTGTTATCGCTGTATCTCATGCATTTACGATGGGATTTGATTGAAGCTTTCACAGATTGTAGGGTTCAGGGTCCAGTTGTGCAGAAACGTCAAAACGTATCTCTATGTCATAACGTCTTGACGTCAGTGACGTCACAATGTTATGAAAAGTCCTTTTTTTCAGTTATAGCATTTTTCTTGTTTTTTTACTGTAAAATCCATCAGTGTCATTGTTTCAGTCGACGCTGACAGTTTTAACGTCATGACATCATTCAAAATGGCCGCCAATGACGTCATTTAAGAAATATTGTAATCCCTATATTTCCTTCATTTATGATCGGATTTTGATGCAACTTTCACAGCCTGTAGGGAATTAGGTTAGGTTTTGCAAGAATGTAGAAAATTGTCATGACATCATCAAAGATGGCCGCCAGTGATGTCATGATAGAAATCTTGTTAGCGGTAAATCTCGAACACGTATGGTCGGATTTGAATGAAACTTTCACAGATTGTATAGTTCAGGGTCTAGTTGTGCAAGAATGTCAAAACCTGTCGCTATGTCATAACGTCTTGACGTCAGTGACGTCAAAATTTTATTACAAATCAGTTTTTTTTACTACTTTTTCTTGTTCTTTATCTTCTCACCACCATTTTTCATAGTAGTTTTGGTCAAAGAGCGTTACAATTTTACACAGGGTTAGAGTTCAGTCTGGAATAGTGCCACGAAGCTTTTGGGGTCATGACGTCATCCAAGATGGCCGCCACTGGCGTTTGTAGGCAAATCGTGTTATCCCTATATCTCATGCATTTACGATTGGATTTGAATGAAACTTTCACAGATTGTAGAGTTTAGGGTCTAGTTGTGAAAGAACGTCAAAACGTGTCCTCTATGTCACAAAGTATTGACGTCAGTGACGTCACAATGTTATTAAAAATCCGTTTTTTTTCATTAATTGCATTTTTTAAGGAATTTTATCGTACAATCGATCAGTGTCATCATCTTAGTCGACCCTGACAGTTTTAACGTCATGACTTCATCCAAAATGGCCACCAATGACGTCATTTAAGAAATCTTGTAATCGCCATATCTCCTTAATTTATCATCGGAGTTTGATAAAACTTTCACAGTTTATATATATCAAAGTATAGTTGTGCTATAATATGGAATGTTGTCATGTCGTCATCAAAGATGGCCGCCAGTGACGTCATAAATGAACTCTTTTTTGTCTATATCTTCTCTATTTATTATCGGATTTGAATAAAACTTTCACAGATTGTACAGTTCAGGGTCCGATTGCGCAAGAACGTCATACGGTATCCCGACGTCATGACGTCAAAATATTCAGGAATTCTTTTTTTCACTGATTGCATGTTCAACGTTATTTTCGTGATAAATCAATCAGTGTCTTCATCTTCAACAACTCTGACAGTTGTGACGTCATGACAGGAAAGCCCGTTTGATCAGGTCTCTGATCAAAATCTAGTTATGTTTGTTTTTCTGTTAGTCTGTATTTACTTTCCATCTGCTTCTACCCAGAAGACAACACTTCGTCGGGGAAATCAATTCACCAAATTTTTTGTTGACTTAGATTTTACAGTTTAAAGGTTGAATGTACAGTCATATTCCAAATAACATTTGACCAAAAGCTTTTTAACATATACATGTATGCATCATCATTACACAGCCATACACCTATAGGTCAAAGGTCAAGATCACTGTGACCTTTGTATGGAAATTGATTTTCACTCATTTAAAAAAAAACGGCTGCATGGATTGATGTTATATTTTGGTGAGACATAGACCCCTATTGATTTTGGGGTCAATAGGTCATAGGTCAAGGTCACTATATATATGAAAATAGTTTCCTCTCATTTTAAGAAGAACAACTGCATGGTTTGAATTCATATTTGCTGTGTTGTTATATCTTGGTGAGAGTTAGACCCCTGTAGATTTTGGGGTAAATCAATTAGTGAGTCCATTTAGTTTTAAGGGTTTAATATTCATATAGAGTATATAAGTGGGGCAGATTGGTGAAAAAAGTGTGCATTGTTTGACAAAAGCACCAAACTTGTCTAGACAATGCCCTTCTAAACAAAGTTGGCTATGGACCTCTCAGTAATTTTTTTCAAAACGGCCACCATTTTCAGTTTTAACAAAGTACATTATGGCAATCACAACAAATTCCACAAAATGATAAATAAAGGGTCATGAAATATAATCTGGGTATATTTTATGTTCAAAATGGCTACAGTTTTCAAAATGGCCACCAAAACATGTTGAAAATAGTAAAAAGTGTAATTTGTTTAGCAGTTGTTTGTTAGGAAATAATTTAAATGTTGAACTTGTATATAACAATGAGTGTCACCTGGGGTCTTCCTCCACCAATGGAAGCTGGAAAGTCACCATATGACCTTAGCTGTTGGTGCGACTACAAAATCCAATTCAATTCAATTCAATTGTTTTTGTCAAATTCATGTTTGTTTATCCTCGACTAAATTCTATTTGATTTTCACCATCTTTGGGTTAGAAGTTTTGTATCGAAAACTTACAGATTATGGCCCTTTATTGTGTGAAAAAAAGTGACTTTTAGTTAGTTTGCTCAATATCTTATATTAAATTAAACTATATTGGAATTTCGCCGAATTTGGGTTGAAGGTTTGTTTTGGTAAGATCTTGGATAAGTTCAACAATGCAAGTTATTACTCTTGATTAGGTAAATAAAGAAATTTCAGTTTACACAATACCTTTAGTCTAAATGCAGTGTATCACACTTTTAAATAACTTGGACAAAATTCTGTACCATAAAGAGGTTGGGTAGAGAAAAAATACCCGTTTATTCATTAGGTAGGGTTAGCGATTCATTCACGATCCAGAATATTGGATTCATTGAGGTCATTAAAAGCACCAGTCACTAGACTTTGTCTTCCCAGGTATAGCTAACTAGAGTGAATATTTAAAATAAACTGAATGCTTAGATGTATTTCAAACGCTTTTATAAACTTTAAAACCAAGCCATTATTGCTATGTTTATTTTCTATTATTAGTAAGGGACTTAGTATGTACACTATGTACAATGAGAATTGGTATGTTGAAGCATCTTCACCTTGGACAAAGTTGGCTATGGACCTCTAAGTAAATTTTTTCAAAACTGCCACCATTTTCAGAATGGCTGCCCTTTTCACAAATTTTCATAAGTTACAATCAATTAAACCCATATTAAGTTTTAACAAAGTACATTATGGCAATCAAAACAAATTCCTTGAAGCATGACCACACTGTTCTGATGGTCTTGTCAGTAGACATTGTCTATGCTACAAATGGCCCATAACTGCGTCAGAAATTGTTGAAACATCAAAATTACATGCATTACATGCATACCTCTACTTTGCGGTGATCATGTGGCTGTATCAAGGGGTTTTTCTAACAGTGCAGTAGGATAAAAATATTCACTTCAGTACGTTGTCAGAAAAACTCTGATACTAGTACATGAAATATTCACTTAGTACACTGTCAGAAAAACTCTTATACTAGTATATGAAATAAACATTAGTCCTGTAAACTTCCAAATAATTAAAAGGTAAAATAATGTTATCATCTTACATCTTTGATTGGAGTCTTCTGCGACTGGATGCTACTGTTATTGTACCATATTTACTATTTTGCATGTTTTATATGTGTATGACTTAACCCTGAAGGGTATAATACCGGTATGTTTAGATTATTATTAATAAAGGCGAAGGCAATCATTAATAAATGGGGAAGTAGCATTTCTTATATCTATTCACTTGAAACTTGTGATAGAAATATTTTGGTTGTTGCAACACAAACCATGCATTTATAAGTTTTGAGCTACACGGTGCAGTTTTGCTCTTTTGACGTTCGGATAAAGTTTACAGAGTCATTCTGAATATTAATGTTTTAAGCTTAAAATAATTTGTTGGGGCTTTGTAACAAAACATGCTTCTGGGATATATATTGCCTTTTAAGATTACAAAACTCGTGTCCAGGTAAAAATGGTGAAAAGAAATCTTTTAAGGTATGATATACACCTGTTTGAACTGTTTATTTCAAATTGTTTAAACGTATAACTATGTCTGCAGACGCAGTAGATGCCAGATATTTCAAATTGTATGATATTGACATGTTTGCAGACACGGTAGATGCCTGCTATTTAAAATTATTTTATACTGACGTGTATGTATAATTATGTTTGCAGACATATCCATTATTGAAGATGGGCTATGAACGAGACTCAATACTGAACTTAGTTTATACTTATTGGAATAACAAGGCCATGGCTTCAGCATAATATAACAAGAAACATAATGTGCATAACAAATGTTTATAACAATTTGAAAAATGGTCATAGCTCCGACCAAGTTTTGAAGTGAATGAAAACTGTACTCAATGAACCCTGGGACCAGATGTTCAGATATTTAAAATTTAGTTGCTTTTAGTTGGGACCAGATGTGCAGATATTTAAAATTTAATTGCTTTCCTTCAAATGTTCTCGTAAAATAATTACTACACACTGCTGTGACCGCGACATACTGCCAACCCTGTGGAATATCCACCGCTGAAGCCACGACAGTAGGATTAATATTCTTAGGACTTCACATCTGTATTAGGATACGCTGTGCCCAAACTGCCATTTCTCGAGTAATGTAACTGAAATGTATATAAAACTGGCAAAGCAAAACAGAACAATGATATGCATAGGTAATAAAATGAGGGTATGGGAGGGAGGGTTATTTTTCATAAATGAACACGACATATGCTAAAGTTTGCAATTTACATCTGATACCACCTGCAGAAAATGGCCTCCAAATAAAAAGAAATAATAATTGGTGTAGTATACGATTTACACACTCATTAATAAACCAAAAACAGGGCAGCCAAACACACAATAAGCAGGGTTGCCAAAATTGTTTATGAAAATTATCAATCCCACTTAAATAAAAGGATTTATGTCGATGAACGACAAATCCCATTATTGAAGATGGGCAATGAAAGAGACTCAATACTGAACTTAGTTTATATTTATTGGAATAACAAGGCCATGGCTTCAGCATAATGTAACAAGAAACATAATGTGCATAACAAATGTGCAGTCACGATATTTATAACAATTTGAAAAATGGTCATAGCTCCGACCAAGTTTTGAAGTGAATGAAAACTGTACTCAATGAACCCTGGGACCAGATGTTCACAAAGCCAGATATTTAAAATTTATTTGCTTTCCTTCAAATGTTCTTGTAAAATAATTACTACACACTGCTGTGACCGCGACATACTGCCACATGCTAAAGTTTGCAATTTACATCTGATACCACCTGCAGAAAATGGCCGCCAAATAAAAAGAAATAATAATTGGTGTAGTATACGATTTACACACTCATTAATAAACCAAAAACAGGGCAGCCAAACACACAATAAGCAGGGTTGACAAAATTGTTTATGAAAATTATCAATCCCACTTAAATAAAAGGATTTATGTCGATGAACGACAAATCCCAATATTTAAAATTATTTTATATTGACATGTATGTATAATTATGTTTGCAGACATATCCGATATTTAAAATTATTTTATATTGACATGTATGTATAATTATGTTTGCAGACATGGTAGATATCTGATATTTAAAATTATATTGACACGTGTGTATAATTATGTTTGCAGAATGTTTGCAGACATGGTAGATGCCCGGTATTTAGAATTATATGGACACGTGTATTATTATGTTTGCAGACGTGGTAGATGCACAATATTTAAAATTATATTGACACTTATGAATAATTATGTTTGCAGACACGGTAGATGCCAGGTGTCTGTACCAGTTTGCTCAGACACAGAATTTCTCGCTGGAAGACGACACGACTGGAAGATTCAAGGATCTGAATGATCCACCGTGTACGCTAAATTATTTTACTGTGTTAAGTATTGGTGTATTTCAAGATCTAAGTATCTCTCCCCCACAGACAGATAAGTAATACCATTTAAACAAGATGCAGTCCGAGGGACGGCCATAGTCCCCTACAGGGTCTTGTGCAAAATTAACAATTCAGAAGCTGCACTGCTGTCAAAGGTTCCTGTTTCGTCGACACAATAATTGCACAAATGTCAAACTGCTGTCAAAAGGTTACTGTGTTTTGTCAACACAATAATTGCACAAATTTCAAAGAAATAAAGTTGTTATTAGCCAGTTTGTTAATTCTGAAGTTATTGAAGAAACAGTTATTTTTGAATGTACCCATATGAAAGGGTGAATATGGCCATGTGAATGATCATGCAAGGAATGTTGAATACCTTACCATGTTTAGATGCAAAATATGTGTTCCTGTGTTCTGAAGGTATCGTGACCTTGACCTTTTAGCTACGGACCTGGGTCTTGCACGCCGTCTCATTATGGTGAATATTTGTGCCGAGTTATTTTAAAATCCCACGATGCATGACAAAGTTACACCCCGGACAAGCCTTTAACCTTTAACCTCCAAGTGTGACCTTGACCTTTGAGCTATGGACCTGGGTCTTGCGCGTGACACAATGTCTCATTATGATGAACAATTGTGCTAAGTTATTTCAAAATCCCACGATGAATGACAAAGTTACAGCCCAGACAAGCGTATTTCTGACCTTTAACCTCCAACTATGACCTTGACCTTTAAACTACGGACTGGGTCTTGCGCGTGACATGCCGTCTTATTATGATGAACATTTGTGGCAAGTTATTTCAAAATCCCACGATGCATTACAAAGTTACAGTCCGGACAAAAAGATGACAGACGGACCGGTAGGGGACTAATAATTATACCGATATATAGGAATACTAAAACACTTTGGTATAAATTTCCCGCTATCCAGCTGGCTTGCGGAACGTCGGTGGTTCTACCCAGGTGCCCGCCCGTGCACGAAAATTGCCCTGAGGGGCACCTGGGGTCTTCCTCCACCAGTGGAAGCTGGAAAGTCGCCATATGACCTTAGCTGTTGGTGCGACTATAAAATCCAATTCAATTCAATAAATTTCCCAGCATAACTTAATGCGTATAAATGTTGTTGAACTCGGAAATTTGTAGTTATAATTGAATATGCAGTCTGTTGGATACTTATTTTAAACAATATTTTATTCAAGTAATGAATGGGATTGGACAACAGGCAATGCCTATGTAAGACCTCTCCCAGATACTTATCTGTCATTAATAGGGTGTGAAGCATATCTACGGTGTCCTGTTAGGGCCATGTTACCATCGCATCTTACCATCGAGCATCGACCTAGGTCGATGCTCGAAGGTAAGATGCGATGGTCGATGGTGATGGTAAGATGTGATGGACCATCGACCATCGCATCTTACCATCGACCATCGCCTCTTACCATCGCATCTTACCATCGACCATCGCATCTTACCATTGACCATCGCATCTTACCATCACATCTTACCATCGACCATCATCGCATCTTATCATCGACCATCGACCTAGGTCGATGCTCGATGGTAAGATGCGATGGTAACATGGCCCTAACAGGACACCGTACATATCGATATATTGAAGGAAAATATCGATGTTATATCAGTTTTTCGACTGAAATGGTTACGGGTATACTTGCTCATGTATTTTAAGCATTTTACATGTTAAAACATGTATATATTGCTTTTAAATGGGTGTTGTAACATTTCAAATATACTCCTTGAAGCATATAATGGTAGTTGCTTGATCTTTTATACCTAACACTAGGCATTTATAATTAGTAATTGGTCAGAATAAAATAAATCACCATTTTTTTACATAAATTTATTTGCTCCTTTGTCAGCAAAGCAATCGCTTTTTCAGTTCAAGTTAGAAGTTGTTTTTAAACCATCATTTATAGATAACTACATTAAAAAAACAGAACAGAAAAGAAACGGACGCTTTTTTCAGTGTTTGTTAAACACTTCAAGATTACCGTGAGTGCCTTTAAATGAAGGTTTTCACGAGGAAACCCCAAAACAAAACGGCATTTATTGTAGTTGTGCTTTTTTACAGTTAGAATCAATTTCTGAAAAAAATGTATCGATATACCGGTATTGATCGTCTGAAAGAATCGATGATACATCAATATTCTTTCAATGACAGCCCAACTTATGCCACTTAGGATAATAATAATTTCATCATACTAAAATAAGCGTAAAAACAATGAGCCTTTTCACCCAAATCAGCGATGAAGTTTAGTTGCTTAAGGTAAGTTTAAGTACATCTGAAAATAGAAGTCCATACATGTAGTATGATAAGTACAAAGTATTACATGTACGTTACCTTAAGCAGGATTTAAATTCAAGAAAAACTTACTATCATTAACCTAACGAGAATAATTGTTGTTTTTTATTTGAAGTGGATGAAATCAAAGATGTGGTCAGTATAGAGCAGATAGTCACCAGACAGGGTGTGACCTCCGACTATGCAGTACTGTACGGCATTATCACAAAGTTTGACCTGGATGCCGACAATGCAGACCACTTCTTTAAAAGGAAATGGTAACTGACAATATGAATACCTCTAATTTTCATACCGTGGTGCGGTGTTTGTTGTCTGTCCGTCCATAAACTTTTTTTTCCTAGCGACTACTCCTCTGAAACTACTGGATGGATTTTCATGAAACTTTACAGGAATGTTGCCCATGATGTCTAGTTGATCCTAGAAAAATTCACGTTGATGTGTCCGAGATGGCTGCCAAAGCTATAAATATATTTTTAAAAAACAAATTTGTAGGGACTACTTCTTGAAAACTATAAGTGATATTGATATGAGACTTTTTCTAAAATGATCAGCATGACATGATCTTGGTCCTTGTCGAAAATCATTTTAATTAGACGTTAAACATGGCTGCCAGCGGCCATCTTTGTTTACATAGCGTTATATAGTAAAAACTTGTAGCGACTACTCCTTTGAAACTATTTGACAGATTTTCATGAAACTTCATGTCTAATTGATGATAGCAAAACTTCAGGTAGGCTGGAAATTCAAGATGGCCGCCACGGCTAAAAATATACTTAAAAAAATAAAATTGTAGCGCCTACTTTTTGAAAACTATAAGTGATCTTTTTCTAAAATGATCAGCATGACATGATGTTGATCCTTGTCGACGATTATTTTGATTCGACATTAAACATGGCTGCCAGCGGCCATCTTTGTTTACATAGAGTTATATAGTAAAAACTTGTTGCGACTACTCCTCTGAAACTACTCGACAGATTTTCATGAAACATCACAGAAATGCTGATCTAGCTATCAAAACCTATCAGTAGAGCTTCAAGGTCATTGACCTCTTGTTCAATAGTAAACAGCAAGATTTTCATGCATCGGATTTGCCACATGGTTTTGACTGTTTCGAGCTAAAAATATAATAAATTTGATAATTGGAAAAAAATTGTTTATTGTTACAACATCACATGAAGTGGTATTGCACATTAGTCATATAAGAAAATATGAAATAATAGGATATAATAATTACGTTTTTATAGCCCCGCTTTCACAAAGTGAAGTGGGGCTATATAAGAATCACGCTGTCCGTAATGTCACATTGCGTCTCATAACACAGTTTTTTGTCCCGTCCCATTCCATTTGTCATGTCGCGTAACATATTTTTAGTTCCCTTGAGCCGACGGCTCACTGGTGAGCTATTGGGATCAGTGTTCGTCCATCCGTCGTCGTCCATAGTCGTCCATCGTTAACTTTTGCTTCAAACAACTTCTATTCAGAAACTGCTTGGCCAATTTTGACCAAACTTCACATGGATGATCCTTAGCTGAATGCTTTTCAAATTTGTTAGAATTAGATCTGCTCGACATCCAAGATGGCCGCCATTACTGGATATGGTCAAAACCTTAAAAGATATTTTTCTCAAGAAGCACTGAACAGATTTCGACAGTTTTTCTTTTAAAATGGTTGCCAGTGCCTAGACTATCAATTTTGATCAAATGAAGTCCCCAGGTTCAAAAATGGCTGTGCCCCTGGAGTCCAAAGTTTGTATATGGGGATTTTGCATGTTTTGCATAGACTTATATAGGAAAAAATTTACAAAATCTTCTTCTCTGAAGCCACAAGACACAGAGCTCTCATATTTTACATATAGCATCAGCTTATGGTCCTCTAGCAAGTTGTTCAATTGGTGACGCTGGGGTCAAATTTGGCCTCACCGCGGGTTTCGCAGTTTTACATAAACTTATATAGGGCAAAACCTAAAATATCTACTTCTATGAAACTGCAAGAGCCAGAGGTTTAATATTTTGCAGTTACTATAAGCTTATGGTCCTCTACCAAGTTTGTTCAAATGGTGACCCTGGCATCACATTTGGCCCCACCTCTTGGGGTCACCTTTTATATAGACTTAAATAGGGGAAAACTTAAAACATCTTCTCTGAAACTACAAGAGCCAGAGGTTTAATAGTTTGCATTAACCATAAGCTTATGTCCTCTACCAAGTTTGTTCAAATGGTAACCCTGATGGTAAATTTAGCCCTGCCCCATAGGTCACATGTTTTACATTTTTTGCATAGACTTACATATGGAAAAACTTGAAAAATCTTCTCTAAAACCACAAGGCACAAAGCTCTCATATATTACATGTAGCTTCAGGTTATGGTCCTTAGCAATTTTGTTTAAATGTTGACCCTGGGGTCAAATTTGACCCTGCTCCAGGTCATACACTTGTATAGGGAAAAATCTTCTTCTCTGAATTTACAAGAGACAGAGGTTTTCTATTTTGCATTTATGATAAGCTTATGGTCCTCTACCAAGTTGGTTAAATAGTGACCCTGGGTTCACATTTGACCCGCCCCAGTGGTCACATAATTTACATAGACTTACACTTTTACATAGTCTTATATTTGTCTTAAGATGTGGCCCTGTGATCTCAATCTGTAATGAAATTATAAGCATGTTTGACAATTTTTTCATGTTTGCGAAGATGATCAGCTAAGCGATTCAGGACCATTTTGGCCCGCTTGTTATTACTAGCATTTCTCAAACAGTTTTGAATGGGTTGTCAGGAGCATAGCTAGACCATTTTTGTTGTGCAGGCCCGACTATTTCTAGTGGGGTACGGGCATGCTTTCCTGGAAATTTTTGAAAACGTAGGATGTCTCTGGTGCGTTTTGGCATATATTTAGATAATATGAAATAAGCACTACCTATGAAACAGGCAGCACTTCAATAAAATGTACATTTTTTACAGTTTAAAGACCTTAAATGTCTGTTAACCTGTCTCCATTTTAAGCTTGAGAACTAACTCTAATTTCTAAATTTGATCAAATCATAACCTTAATTAATCTAAAATCTAGAAATAGTTAATCTAGAAATAGTTATAGATATGACTTTAAGCAAAATGTGTAAATAAATATAGTTTTAAGGCCTAATAAAATAATACCTGTGTTTACTGCAACATTGTTCGGAAAAAATGTGTAGGAAGTTCAGCTTTTTTTTGCTTTTTTTTATCAGTAATAAGTATAAAGACTTTAAGCTCGGGAACAATAAGATACAGATATATTTGAGTGGCAGGCTTTATTTAATCTTTTTCTTTGTACAGAAAAGATGCACAAGCATTTTTTGGTGCAGTTTTTTTGTGAGTATACTTCAATTTTTAGGTGCTGTCAAACTGAACAATAGTCGAAATAATTAGATTTGTTTTATTCTCAATAAAAAAAGAGGTGTCAATGGCGTTTTAAAAGAGTCGGTCGGGTCACAGTAAACACAGGTATTATTTTATTTGGCCTAAGTATTTTAAATGTCAGTCTCATGTTAGAAAAGTTCTGTACTGTAGGTAAACTCAGTGAATCTATACTGAGCAAAAATAAAAATTAGGTCCTTTTCCTTTCCCTTATTATAAAGACAGCAAAACAGGAAATAATTAATGATGTATATATAATAATTAGATAGACTACCAGAAATACTAGTCCAAACAAAAGATTTAGAAAATTTCAGTTCATAAGGGAATTATCCCCCTTTTTCTTAAACCATGCAATTTTGCTAAAAGTACATTAAATCAACGAACATTACCTAAATTCGTCCAAGACAATATTCTATATATGTTGCTTCGGGAAAAACACAAAAAAACACAACAACGTGTAATTGTGTAGGTAGCAGTTTTTGATTATCAAAAATCATCAAATTGCCTCCCTTTAAAGTTTCCATCGAATCTATAAAAGATTATTGCTTGGCAAAATTTGAAACTGTTAAATGGAATATTTAGTACTTACAAACATCTTTTTTTTTTAATTAAAGCGCTGTTTAAGCTGTCCTACGCCCTCAAAAACTGGCTTATGGGAATACCAGCGAAAAGAGGGAATTTCTTTTTTTTGTTGAGTATAGTAACATGAGTGAAATGTTTGTTTTCTTACATGTATATGGCATTTTATATTCTCTCCCATTTATAGACCATTTATAGAAATTGATTTACTAGTATTATTTATTCTTTTTGTGGGGAGAGGGTGGAGGGAGGGGGATGTGGGGGAGATGTGGGGTCTGCTTAACTTGAATCTACAAGTCCATGTAAGTGGTGTATACATGCAATTGGAATATCAAGATTATATTTGTTTGGCATTAACACCCATCAAAAAACTTAGAATGTTTTTACTATGTTTAATGAATGAGATTATATTTGTTTGGCATTAACACCTATCAAAAAACTTAGAATGTTTTTACTATGTTTAATGAATGAGTACTGTGGGGGGATGGGAAAGGAATGGGGCAATTTTTTATGCCCCCGAAGGGTGGCATATAGTAATCGCACTGGCTGTCCGTTCGCGTGTACACTCGTGTCCGCTTCATAACTCTGACAATAATGGATGGATTTTCAAATAACTTTGCACAATTGCTCACCACAACAAGACGTGTCGCGCACAAAAACCAGGTCCGTGGCTCCAAAGTCAAGGTCACACTTAGAGATCAAAGGTCAAAATCCGTTCGTGACTACACTCGTGTCCGCTTCATAACTCTGACAATAATGGATGGATTTTCAAATAACTTCGCACAATTGCTCACCACAACAGGGCAATGTGTCGCGAACAAAATCCAGGTCCGTGGCTCTAAGGTCAAGGTCACACTTAGAGATCAAAGGTCAAAGTCCGTTCGTGACTACACTCGTGTCCGCTTCATAACTCTGACAATAATGGATGGATTTTCAAATAACTTCGCACAATTGCTCACCACAACAGGGCAACGTGTCGCACACAAAATCCAGGTCCGTGGCTCCAAGGTCAAGGTCACACTTAGAGATCAAAGGTCAAAATCTGTTCGTGACTACACTCGTGTCCGCTTCATAACTCTGACAATAATGGATGGATTTTCAAATAACTTCGCATAATTGCTCACCACAACAGGGCAACGTGTCGCACACAAAATCCAGGTCCGTGGCTCCAAGGTCAAGGTCACACTTAGAGATCAAAGGTCAAAATCCGTTCGTCTATACACTCGTGTCCGCTTCATAACTCTGACAATAATGGATGGATTTTCAAATAACTTCGCACAATTGCTCACCACAACAGGGCAAAGTGTCGCGCACAAAAAGGGCAAAGTGTCGCGCACAAAATCCAGGTCCGTGGCTCCAAGGTCAAGGTCACACTTAGAGATCAAAGGTCAAAATCCGTTCGTCTATACACTCGTGTCAGCTTCATAACTCTGACAATAATGGATGGATTTTCAAATAACTTCGCACATTTTTTTTATGCCCCCGAAGGATGGCATATAGTAATCGCACTGTCTGTCCGTTCGCGTGTACACTCGTGTCCGCTTCATAACTCTGACAATAATGGACTGATTTTCAAATAACTTCCCACAATTGCTCACCACAACAAGACGACGTGTTTCGCACAAAATCCACGTCCGTGGCTCCAAGGTCAAGGTCACACTTAGAGATCAAAGTTCAAAATCTGTTTGTCTATACAATCGTCTCCGCTTCATAACTCGGACAATCGACGGATTTTCAAATAACTTTGCACAATTGCTCACCATAACAAGACGTTGTGTCACAAAAAAAAAATTTAAAACTTTTTTTTTTTCTTTTTTTAATTTTTAAAAAAAATAAATTGTTATGCCCCCGAAGGGTGGCATATAGTAATCGCACTGTCTGTCCGTTCACGTGTACACTCATGTCCGCTTTATAACTCTGACAATAATGGATGGATTTTCAAATAACTTTGCACAATTGCTCACCACAACAAGACGACGTTTCGCGCACAAAATCCAGGTCCGTGGCTCCAAAGTCAAGGTCACACTTAGAGGTCAAAGGTCAAAATCTGTTCGTCTATACAATCGTCTCCGCTTCATAACTCGGACAATAATCAACGGATTTTCAAATAACTTTGCACAATTGCTTCCAAGGTCAAGGTCACACTTAGAGATCAAAGTTCAAAATCCGTTCGTCTATACAATCGTCTCCGCTTCATAACTCGGACAAGAATCAACGGATTTTCAAATAACTTCGCACAATTGCTCACCACAACAAGACGTAGTGTCGCAAAAAAAAATAAAAATAAAAAATAATTTATAAATTTTTAATTTTTTTTTTTTATTTATTTATTTTTAAATATTTTTATTTTTTTAATTTTTTATTTATTTTTTATTATTTTTTTATTTGATTTTTATTGTTTGATTTTTTTTATTTTTTTTTAAATATATCTGTTGGTTTCATATTGCTCCAAGGTCAAGGTCACACTTACAGGTCACTTCGGGGGCATTTGTCACTTACTGTGACATTTCTTGTTTTTTTGTTAAGCTGTTGTTGGCAAAATGTCTTTTTTATTATCTGTTATTGAGAATAATTATTTAATCACACACATTATTTAATCACATAATTATTTAATCAATAACAAATTTCTAAGTGTATCAAAGTATTTTTCCCGTTATCTAGGCAGTGCCTATTTCATATTTAAAAAAATGTATTATTACATTTAATTTGCTTTTAATGTAAACATGTGTATTGTCTAGCCTTTTCCTTATTTTATGTATGATCTCTTTACTGGAAACACATATTTTGTTCAATCATATACTAACAATTATGTTTTCCCATTTTATTGCAATAAAATTCATGTATTGGGTACCCGTTCAAAATTCGCCAGAGAACCCGGAAATCTCGCAAGTTCATTATTTCTGTTCATGACAGAATGCCGGTATGTTATTTTTTACTTTCTACTGTCAATCACGTCTTTGTGACTTCACCGTGAGACAGAAAGCTGATCAAAAACGAGACAGGAAGTTTCAAAATGGGGGCCTCCATGATTTGGGGATGAAATTGAAGTTGGTAGCGCTATGAAAATTAGTGTGTTTTTTTTATGTTGGTGAGTTTACCATATCTATTCGTGTGCATATGTGTACATACGTGTAACCTATAGTCGGGCTTTGCCTGTATAAATTTAAGCAAAATCACACTTCAAAATTCAACAAATCCATACACTATTATTTCATTGTTATATTTTTCAACCATGCATGTGAAAATTATGTGCAGGCCCGAGTATTTTGGCCTAATAGATAGCTACGCTACTGGTTGTTCCCAAACTTCATATACTCATAACAACTGATGACCTTATGTCCCTCTACATCACCCATTGTTGATTGCCTAATTTATTAAAGATTATGGCCATTTGTTTGACTTATAATAAAAAAGCAGGGTATTTATCACCGTCAGTGATAGTTCTAGTAATTAATCTGTTTTTATTGCAAACTATTCCAAACATGCACATTGTACAGTATTATGTACTTTATTGATATATTCACATCTTATATTTTTTAACTTGATAAATAACTTGTAGTTCAATCCATTTGCATATGTTGCTATGAATATTGTGATGTTGAATTGATGTATTGTAACATATCTGCAATAAAATATTATTAAACTAAATCTTATATTTTAAATTTGCTATTTCAGTTCCAAATGTAAACAGATGGTAACCCTCGACTCTGGTTACCAGTGCACCAACACAGGCTGCACACAGGGGGCGCTGAGTGTGTTTAATGCAACAGGGGAGGTCACTGTGGGAGAACCCGATCTGGAGTTCAGTATCCCGATTGGTATTGCTGACCACACCGGAACCATCCAGACGAGGCTGACCGGAACTATTGTGGAGACTATGATTGGATGGAATGTAAATGAATTCATAGTGATGCTTTCGTAAAATAATGTGTCACTGTATGCAGTGTGGAGAAATCACCAATTAAGCCAAATCACACTATATTAGGGTTCTTTAATACAGATAACAAAGTTACCAATTAACATGCCGCAAGTTGTCATTCATTTATCCATTTAACCAGTCAAGAGAATAGATACCTCCGACAAACAATATTATGTGCAACTGTCTTATAATAAAACCTATTGTCCGTGTACTCCGACATCAACAACAGGGCGGAGATATCTTATTACTGGCATGATGTTAATTGCACTACATACTACTTATCTGTATGTTTGAAAGAAAATTCATAATAACTAGTAGTAACTCTGAAAGTTTAACTAACGTTGAAAGAAATTGACCTTTAGTTATGGAATTTATGAAATTCACACAACTTGGTTGAAACTAGTCCTAGTCACAAGTAAATATCGTTAGGATACAAAATAGACATTGAAATGTAACACGATTCAGCATGTGGTTTAAATAATAAGGAATTCCTTTTTTTCGATGGGAGGCATGTTGTTGTTGTGTTTTTTTTTCATAAAGAACTCGCCTCCCATCTTGTGAAGGAATTCCTGAAGAAGCTGGACACATTCTTTAAATAATATCTGTATAATATTTTATAACTTGATGAAAGGTTTATCGTTTAATTGTGGTTGCTGGATGCATGTTTGTGGATACATGGTACATCTTGATATTTAGATTGAAAAGTTTAACTCTTTGCAGATATATTGAAGCTGGATGTTTAAAATTGATAAATAATGAGATTTTTGTTGAGCCTGCTTACGGACAACTAGACATAATTGTCACAATGGCGGTTCGGTGTGTGTGTGCGTCCGTCCATCCGACCTTGTCTGAGCTATAACTTTGTCGTGCATAGAGGGATTTTGAAATAACTTGGCACAAATGATCACCATGCGCAACACTCAGGCCTCCAGATAAAAGGTCAAGGTCACACTTAGAGGTCATGCAGTTAGAGGTCATGCAGTTCGATCTTGTGCGGGCTGTAACTTTGTCATGCATAAAGGGATTTTGAAATTACTTGGCACAAATGATGACCATAACAGGACAACGTGTCACGCACAACACCCTGACCTCCAGCTCAAAGGTCAAGGTCACACATAGAGGTCATGCAGTTCATGCAGTCAGATATTGTCCAGGCTGTAACTTTGTCATGCATAGAGGGATTTTGAAATAACTTGATACAAATGATCATCACAAGAGGACTATGTGTTGCGTACAAAACCCGGGGCTCCAGACCAAAGGTCAAGGTCACACGTAGAGGTCATGCAGTCAGATATTGTCCAGGCTGTAACTTTGTCATGCACAAAGGGATTTTAAAATTGCTTTGCACAAATGATGACCATAACAGAATAATATGTCACGCACAACACCCGGACCTCCAGCTCAAAGGTCAAGGTCACACTTAGAGGTCATGCAGTTCGTGCAGTCAGATATTGTCCAGGCTGTAACTTTGTCATGCATAGAGGGATTTTGAAATAACTTGGCACAAATGATCACCACAAGAGGACAATGTGTTGCGAACAACACCCGGGGCTCCAGCTCAAAGGTCAAGGTCACACTTATAGGTCATGCAGTTCATGCAGTCCGATCTTGTCCGGGCTGTAACTGTCTTGCATAAAGGGATTTTGAAATTACTTGGCACAAATGATCACCACAAGAGAACGATGTGTCGCGTACAAAACCCAGGCCTCCAGCTCAAAGGACAAGGTCACACTTAGAGGTCAGGCAGTCCGATCTTGTCCAGACTATAACTTTGTCATGCATAGAGGAATTTTGTAATTACTTGGCACAAATGATATTGGTCATTTTTAAAAAAAAAAACTCGAACTTAACCACTGCACACATTTTATTTTACATTTCCATGTTCTAAGTTTCCACTGCTGCTTTCAGCAATGTCTAACCGTTAACCTAGCTAGTCTCCTCGCAAAATGTATATCTGTAAACTGGCGGGCTCGACATGTTGCCGTGGGCATCTAGTTTAAAGGGAAATAACTCTTAATTAAAACCTTGAAATATTATATTATGTGTTGTTTGTAAACTGTATGTAAAATGTACTGATTGTTTTAGCATCACAATCATTAAATTCAATGACCAGATATCCTTTACTTTGCATCCTAACATCAATGGGCAGTGTAAATGAGTTCCCTTTCTCTCAAAGCAAACCAGTCAAAAGACGACACTTTCCAAAATGTTCACCTTGTTTTGATTCATGGCAATGTGTGGAGTGTCCCTTTAAACCATAATCTAAAAATGGCACAGTAGTCATGCAAGTCAACATGGCACTTTCAGGTGAAGGACCTCATGCAGTTGGAGCCAGAAAAAAGAACTGACCTCAAATGGAACTACCTTCTTGAAAGATGTAAATTTCATATTAAGGTGAGCAGAATATTGTATTTCTATTTCAGAGAGTAGAATCTAGATACATTACCAACATACATTACCATTCTGGTAGTTTTGAACAAATATTTTGAAGAAACTAACACACCAAATAAAGGCAAAAGTATGCTACAAAACCATTTATCAAAACTCTATCCAGGTATAGTATATATGTTCTGGTTAAAATTATAGGTTTGTGTTCACAGGTTCTTAAAATACCCGTGATTGAATATGCGTAAAAGAATTATGAGTCGGTAACTCTTAATTGGACGCTCCAGTTCTCGGGTTTGGCCTTGCTCATTAAAGCCATTTATATTTTGTCTATAAAGTTTGGCATTTTCAAAATATGTTATATATATACCTTGTCGTCAGTAGGTTTAGAAACGGAGTTCATCTGTTGTAAAAGTTGCCTGTTGATGGCAGAATAGAGACTTTAAGGTGTTTCTATTGTCTTTTTGCATAATTGCTGAGAGTTTTACAAACTTTGTTGTTGCCATAGGTTAACAACATATAAATATTACATTTCTGAGAAGGTGATAGTGGATATTGTCAACCTAGACAAAGATAGAATTTACAGTATATGTCTTAAGGTTTACCCTAACCGCATAACACTTGTAGGAATGTTTTTGTTAGGTTACTATTTCAAAAACTCCATTTCAATGATATTTGAAATGAAATACATTTTAAACATGAAAGAGACATTATCACGGTTAACTTCAAAGGTCATATGTTTCTCTCGTCATTGAGTAGGTTATTACAGCTTCAAACCATTATTCTCTTCCCATTGCTGTCTGGATTAGTTCTTAAGCAAGAATAGGGCCTCTACTGATTACTGCAGAGGATTATAATTCCTCCAGATGGGCGTCATCTTCATTTTGTCATGCTTAGTTCTTAAAACCGGTCTACAAAAACCGTGACCTCTAGGATGGGTTCTGGATTGCCATTTGAGTGGTGGCAAAAAAAAGGACAAACTAGCTCCAGCATAAATGATGTGTTTGGAAAATGTGCAGTAACTTTGCAGGTAGGCACATTCAACAATTTTTTTTCATAAATGGAGGGTGGCCCTGGAATGTTCATTTCAGTAGATGCTTTATAATTTATTATGATGACTATATGATCAAATTTAACAAATTTAACAAAGCTAATCAATTCAAGAGCTAGTAAACATATAAAAGTCTTTATTAATTTTACAAAGAGCAACACAGTAAGTCACAGGGCACTAGCTAGCTATTAGGGGACTGGGGCCAGGGTTCTCAGGAAGGGGAATTTTACGTTGTTTTCGTATTAAAGGAGAATTTCTAAGAACACACAAATCAGTGTGTGTTTTTTTCCTTATATAAGTGGTACTTATAAAGGGTACCATTCCCAATGGCAAAATTAGGGTTTCTTAAAAAATTAAAGTGTAAAATTCAAACTCAATAAAAAATGCTTTTTAGATGAGAATTTAACAGAAAAGAGGAAAAACATGTACTTTTATGGGAGGGGAATGGGACCCCCAAAATGACAAAACAAGTGCCCGGAGTCGTAACCAATGTTTCATGTGTATAAATGTTCTAACAAGTATAAGTTTTCCTTTTTTGTTTAGATGGTAAAGAACTTCAAGGATCCAGAGAAGACATCTATCCGTGTCCTGTCCTGTAGCCGCACAGATGCCGACGAGATGCAACATACCTTATATCCGATACAAGGCTGAGGAGATGCAGTGTTCCCTGTATCCAATACAAGGCTGACTAGATACAATGTTCCCTGTATCCAAAACAAGGCTGACTAGATGCAATGTTCCCTATATCCAATACAAGGCTGACTAGATGCAATGTTCCCTGTATCCAATACAAGGCTGACTAGATGCAATGTTCCCTATACCCAATACAAGGCTGACTAGATGCAATGTTCCTTATATCCAATACAAGGCTGACTAGATGCAATGTTCCCTATATCCAATACAAGGCTGACTAGATGCAATGTTGCCTGTATCCGATACAAGGCTGACAAGATGCAGTGTTCCCTGTATCCAATACAAGGCTGACTAGATACAATGTTCCCTGTATCCAAAACAAGGCTGACTAGATGCAATGTTCCCTATATCCAATACAAGGCTGACTAGATGCATTGTTCCCTGTATCCAATACAAGGCTGACTAGATGCAATGTTCCCTATATCCAATACAAGGCTGACTAGATGCAATGTTCCCTGTATCCAATACAAGGCTGACTAGATGCAATGTTCCCTATATCCAATACAAGGCTGACGAGATGCAATGTTCCCTATATACAATACAAAGCTGACTAAATGCAATGTTCCCTATATCCAATGCAAGGCTGACGAGATGCAAGGTTTCCATATCCAATGCAAGGCTGATGAGAGATGCAATTATTCATATATCCAATGCAAGGCTCCATGAGAGATGCAATTAACCATATTTATCACATAATTTGAGGTGTGGGAGTGTAACAAAGCCATGATATATTTATCATATAACACTAGTGAAATAAATATGCAAATTAAGGCCGAATAATCATTTGATCTTTTTAGTTTAGCGTGGTGTGCATCGGAATTGCCTTCGTCAATTTCCGTAACTGTTTAAAATACCAGATTACGGAAATCAACAATGTAGTTCCTTTGTTTGGTGTTGTACGGAAAAGACCGTATCAACATACGATGTCATCATACAAACATATGACAACATACGACAACATTATAGATGGTCAGCTACAATAATAAATGTTTCTTATGAGGCTCTTTTGGAGTTGTGTGATAAATAGAATTTCACATTTGTGCCTATTTAATATTGAAATTATTGCACGAGTTAGATAAAATTGATATTATTTTCGACACAGCCTCCAATCATATAATTTGATCCAATTTGTTTAATAAATTTAATATTAAACAGGCACTCATGTAATATCCTTTCAAGGCTCATGAGAGATGCAATTAACCATATAACCAGTTCAAGGCTCACGAGAGAAGCAATTAACCATATATCCAATTCAAGGCTCATGAGATGCAAATAACTATATATCCAATTCAAGGTTCAAGAGAGATGCAATTAACCATATATCCAGTTCAAGACTCATAAGAGATGCAATTAACCATATTTCCAATTCAAAGCTCAAGAGAGATGCAATTAACCATATCAAATTCAAGGCTCATGAGATGCAAATAACCATATATCCAGTTCAAGGCTCATGAGATGCAATTAACCATATATCCAATTCAAGATTCACATATATCCAATTCAAGGCTCATGACATATGCATTTAACCACATATCCAATTCAAGGCTCATGAGATGCAATTAACCATATATCCAATTCAGTGCTCATGAGAGATGCAATTAACCATATATCCAATTCAAGGCTAATGAGAGATACACTTACCATATATCTAATTCAAGTCTCATGAGATGCAATTAACCATATATCCAGTTCAAGACTCATAAGAAATGCAATTAACCACATATCCAATTCAAGGTTCATGAGAGAGGCAATTAACCATATATCCAATTCAAGGTTCACACATATCCAATTCAAGGCTCATGACAGATGCATTTAACCATATATCCAATTCAAGGCTCATGAGAAATGCAATTAACCATATATCCAATTCAAGGTCACACATATCCAATTCAATGTTCATATATATCCAATTCAAGGCTCATGAGATGCAATTAACCATATATCCAATTCAAGGTTCACACATATCCAATTCAAGGCTCATGACGGATGCATTTAACCATATATCCAATTCAAGGCTCATGAGATACAATTAACCATATATCCAATTCAGTGCTCATGAGAGATGCAATTAACCATATATCCAATACAATGCTAATGAGAGATACACTTACCATATATCTAATTCAAGGCTCATGAGATGCAATTAACCATATATCCAGTTCAAGACTCATAAGAAATGCAATTAACCACATATCCAATTCAAGGTTCATGAGAGAGGCAATTAACCATATAGCTAATTCAAGGCTCATGAGAGATACAATTAACTATATATCTAATTCAATGCTCATGAGCGATGCAAATAACCATATATTCAATTCAAGGCTCATGAGAGATGTAATTAACATATATCCAATTCAAGGTTCATGAGATGCAATTAACCATATATCCAATTCAAGGTTCATGAGATGCAAATAACCATATATCCAATTCAGGTCTCATGAGATGCAATTAACCATATATCCAGTTCAAGACTCATTAGAGATGCAATTAACCATATATCCAATGCAAGGCTCATGAAAGATGCAATTAACATATATCCAATTCAAGGTTCATGAGATGCAATTAACCATATATCCAATTCAAGGCTCATGATATGCAATTAACCATATATCCAATTCAAGGCTCATGAGAGATGCAATTAACATATATCCAATTCAAGGCTCATGAGATGCAATTAACCATATATCCAATTCAAGGCTCCAACTCTGCAGTTCAGGGTGAGAAGGTTCTAGGCCCATTTTCCATATTTTATCTCTATGTACATGGAAGATGAGCCTGGCATGTTCATGCCTGTTAGGCGCCATATAACCTGTAATGTGTTGGTGCGCCTTAAAACCCCAATTCAATTCAATTCAAGGCTCATGAGATGCAGTTAACCATATATCCTATTCAAGGCTCATGAGAGATGCAATTAACCATATATCCAATTCAAGGCTCATAAGAGATGCAATTATATCCAATTCAAAGCTCATGAGAGATGCAATTAACATATATCCAATTCAAGGCTCATGAGATGCAATTAACCATATATCCAGTTCAAGACTCATTAGAGATGCAATTAACCATATATCCAATTCAAGGCTCATGAGAGATGTAATTAACCATATATCCAATTCAAGGCTCATGAGATGCAATTAACCATATATCCAATTCAAGGCTCATGAGATGCAATTAACCATATATCCAGTTCAAGACTCCTAAGAGATGCAATTAACCATATATCCAATTCAAGGCTCATGAGATGCAATTAACCATATATCCTATTCAAGGCTCATGAGAGATGCATTTAACCATATATCCAATTCAAGGCTCATGAGATGCAATTAACCATATATCCAATTCAAGGCTCATGAGAGATGCAATTAACATATATCCAATTCAAGGCTCACGAGATGCAATTAACCATATATCCAGTCCAAGGCTCATGAGATGCAATTAACCATATATCCAGTTCAAGGCTCATGAGATGCAATTAACCATATATCCAATTCAAGCCTCATGAGATGCAATTAACCATATATTCTATTCAAGGCTCATGAGAGATGCAATTAACCATATATGCAATTCAAGGCTCATGAGATGCAATTAACCATATATCCAATTCAAGCCTCATGAGATGCAATTAACCATATGTCCAGTTCAAGACTCCTAAGAGATGCAATTAACCATATATCCAATTCAAGGCTCATGAGATGCAATTAACCATATATCCAATTCAAGGCTCATGAGATGCAATTAACCATATATCCAGTTCAAGACTCCTAAGAGATGCAATTAACCGTATATCCAATTCAAGGCTCATGAGATGCAATTAACCATATATCCTATTCAAGGCTCATGAGAGATGCATTTAACCATATATCCAATTCAAGGCTCATGAGATGCAATTAACCATATATCCAATTCAAGGCTCATGAGAGATGCAATTAACATATATCCAATTCAAGGCTCACGAGATGCAATTAACCATATATCCAGTCCAAGGCTCATGAGATGCAATTAACCATATATCCAGTTCAAGGCTCATGAGATGCAATTAACCATATATCCAATTCAAGCCTCATGAGATGCAATTAACCATATATTCTATTCAAGGCTCATGAGAGATGCAATTAACCATATATGCAATTCAAGGCTCATGAGATGTAATTAACCATATATCCAATTCAAGCCTCATGAGATGCAATTAACCATATGTCCAGTTCAAGACTCCTAAGAGATGCAATTAACCATATATCCAATTCAAGGCTCATGAGATGCAATTAACCATATATCCAATTCAAGGCTCATGAGATGCAATTAACCATATATCCAATTCAAGGCTCATAAGAGATGCAATGTAGCCCATATCCAAGACAAGGTTCATGAAAACTAAATTGTAATAAAGATTGACGTTGGTGAAATGTGTTGTCGTGCTGGAACTACGAGGTAGTTCAATGGATAGAAGAACACATTGATTTCATGGCTTTAAAAGAAACTTTAATAAAATAGAATATTTGTATATACAAATTACAGTTTCTAAACTTCAAAATGTTGACAAGTAAAACATTTAATTTACATATGTATATTTCAATATTAAAGGGAATGTTGACATATAGTACAAACAAGCTTTATTATGGAGATTCTGAAAAACTTACAGAAGGTTGAAAGAAAATGATCAAAGTCAAATGATAAACAAAGAAAATATGACCATATGAAGGTTCTTCTAAAAAAAGGATGTGGAACAGGAAGTCGCCATATGAGAACTATGATGTCATGGATCTAAATGACCTTATAGGGAACATTTTAAATAATTTATAGAAATGAAAACTCGGCAACTGTATGTAAAATAAGTATAGTAGTGTACTAATGCATTATATGATCAGTTAAGGATTTTGCATTGTTTTCTTTGCTTTAAAAAAAATCAATATGCCATATAGAAATAATTTAGAATGCGGTCATAAAATGGTGGCTTCCATTAACCTTTGATACCTAGATCATCCTTGTCCAAGTTTTTTTAACAGAACTCTCAGTAATAACTTCTTTGAAAATATATTAAAGATTTAAAGTGGCTGATATAAAACCACTGACTATCACACTTACGGCGTCTTGACAGCTCTGCTACTACATTAAGTACTGCAAGTCCAAGTCCGAGGAGTCCGGTGTTATTTCAGGTGCTATTCGAGTGAAAACAACTATAGCTCCAGCGAAAAATGGAGTGTTAACAATAGAATTTGCAGCAACTCTGCAGATGAGGTTCTAAGCCCATTCTGTATACTTTTATCTAGATGTAATTGGAGAGTGGGCCTGGAATGTTCATTCCTGTTGGCACCATAGAACCTTAAATTCAATTTAATGCATTCAACATTCATGGTCCACATCTCTAGATAATCAGAAATTATACAGCCACTTACCATGTTAATCTGCTTCAGAATTGTTAAAATAATAGTTTTTTGTCCAGCCTGTTTATGAATCTCGAATTAGCAATCACAACGTCGTCCGGGTGTATGTGTCTGGTTCGTTCGTCCATTAGTCCATCCATGCGTCCGACTTTGTATGTTTATATCTTCTTCATTACATGCAGAATTTTTTATGAAACTTCACCAGACTTCCTTATATGCATCTAACATCATGTGAAAAATATTGGGTCACAGTGACCTACTTCCAACGAAATATTGGTCACGTCTGTTGTCTGCTACAACATACATCTCCCACCGTTAATGACATTAATTAAATTAAGTATGTAAGGAACATATATCTCATGGGATTGACATTGGTGTTGGGTCAAATTAAAAATCTGGACTACTTCACAATAGGGCTCAATATGCAGGCCATGGCCTTCTAGTAGTTTTGTTATTTTACAATTGTTACATATAGTTTGTACAAAGTTTGTCGTTATCTTGTTGTCATATTTAAAGAAACTAACCCGTCAAATAACGGCAAAATTACTCTTAAAAAAAATGTTTATCAAAACCTCTATCCAGGTGTTCAGGTCATATAATAATGTATATTTGTGGATTAATAGTATAGTTTTTTTCAAGGATTCTTAAAATATGTGATTATACGTGAAATGAATTACGAGTTGGTAACTCTTAATTCGACGCTCCAGTTTTGGGGTTTGGCTTGTCTGGTTAAAGCCGTTTATATTGTGTCTATAGAGTTTGGATTCTCAAAATATGCAAGTTTTATATATACATCTGCCTCAGTAGGTTTAGGAACGGTTTACATCTGTTGTAAAATTTGCCTGTTGATGGCGGGATAGGGACTTTAGATGTATCGCTTTTAATGTGGTTCATTTATATTGTCAGATGTTATGGACCAGAGAAATATGCTTGGGACCAAATACTATGTGATAGAATAGCTCGCTGCGATATAAAGCCATCAGTCTGTGATATTTAGATCTGTATTTATATGTATTCTGTTTCGTTGTTACCTATTGTATTCTATTAAACTTGTTGTAAATAATTTTGCAGAAAAGTGTTTTTGTTCCTATCTTGGTTGCCAAAATCTTTTAGATTCCGTTAAAATATTACTTTAATTGATAAAACCTCTGCCTTGACCTTGAAAGAACAGAAACTGGTTCCCGAGTCGTTGATAGCGGGTTCTATGAATATTTGCAGCCAAATAGTAGGAGAACAAGTGATCGAGGCCACAGCATGACCACTCGCTTCATGACCACTGGCTTCAACCTTTGGCTACACTGACAAGACCTTGATTGAAATACCAGTGAATATTAAAGGTCACAGACCTTGACATAATTTGTGGTGTAAATACAGCTACTGTGAAGTTGTATCGGAAAGGGAAATGTACAACAATAATAAACTTCTGTCAATCTGTCTGTTATTATTCTTAGACAAATCAAACACAATAACATGCTGTTTACCAATTGAAAGCAGTTTCATTCCAGTTCCATTAGTATACTACTCAAAATTTGCTAAGGATCACTTTTTTTCTTCCATATAATTTTATTAGAAATTAATTCACAATAACGATATTAATTTCATTGATACTTCAACAATTTCCACAATTTGAATCAAGTCATGAGATCACATGACCATACACTGCCCTAAATAATTTCATGTAAAATATAAATAATGCTATTTATTTCAGCAAGAAATTTAGACAGCAAAAAAGTGATCCTTAGCAAATTTTGAGTAGTATATTTTAAAGTTGTGCTTTGGACAATATTGAAGGATAACAATTACAAAGGGCAGTAACTGTAAGATGAAAGAAGATACAGTTCACTCTGCATTTCCCGTCACTGACAACTCTCATTATGTGAAGTTTCATTCCAGTCTCATAAGTAGTTTTTAAGTTATTCTCCAGACAAGGAAAGCGGGAACGACGAACAAAGGACAGACAAAGCGGCGACTATACGATCCCCTGAAAAATCGCATAGAAATTGCTTTCATTAACTTAAGCAATAACTGCAACATACATGTTGCAAGAAGATGCAGAGATTTTTTAGCTGTACTGCATGGCCTTACATCATGGTCTGATGCAAGTCCGTTAACTTTTGGTTGTTATCACTCTAGCTCTTTCATTTTTCCTTCAATCTTTACCAAACTTTGTCAGATTGTTTGTAACACGTGAGTTATGGCCCTTGAATTAACGCAAATTGCTACATTTAGTCTTTTCATCACTCTGGCGCCTCCCATCTTTACCAAATTTTAAAAGATTGTTGATATAAATGAAAGCTCAGATAAATTCAAAAATCAGTCAGATCAGACCAGCAACACCAGAGTTGTGGCCCTTGATTGCCTTAAATATTTTATATTTTGCCCCGTTAAGATGATGTCCTTCATTTTTCATCACCTTTACCAAACTGCCAGATTGTTGATAAAATAAAAGCTGAGTTCGAAAACCTACCAGAGCCCTCGATTTTCTTAAATACAATATATTTTGCTTTGTCAATTCATTTTTCATCTGATTTTTACCAAACTTGGCAAGACTTGGACAAATTCAAAAATCGCCCAGATTGGACCAGTAACACAAGTTATGGACCTTTCTTGAATATGCTATGTTTTACAGATTGTTGTTATAAATAAAGTTATGCCCCTTGATTTTTCTTAAAATATGCTATATTTTGCCTTGTTAAGATGATAGGCCTTCATTTTTTATCCAATCTTTGCCAAACTTTACCAAACTTGGCCAGATTATCAAAGAAAGCTCTGAAAAATTGGAAAACCAGCCAGATCGACTATAACTCGCGAAACATGGAATGTGCAATAGATGATTTCTCGCTCTTAACCCAGGAAGAGTGGGATGTGATTTAGTTGCTTTCAAGCTACCACAGGACATGATACACAATTTCAATCGTACCCAGGAAAATGTGAATGAGGCTACGGCTACCTACAATTGTACGTCCAACATAGTATTAGACTGATAAAAGAATACATTACCAACTAAAGAAGTAAGCAAAGGCTTCAAAAACATTCTGTGAAATAAATAAACTTGTTCCTAACAAACACAAAGACTTGTATGGGTTATTAAAGGAGGCAATCTAAAGTAATTAGTGTCAATACAAATACAACAGAAAACTTTCATAATGTGCTCCAGGTTCATATGAAATGTGTACATGCATTAAATAAGCTGCATATTATGTTTGGCTGAATTATTATTTATGAAAAAAATTGGTTTAGAACACCCGATGACGTGTTTTTAGCTCTACTGGCGGCCAGCAGAGCTTATGGGACGACAACACCATCCGTTAATTTTTGCCTTGTGAACACTCAGGGGCTTCATTATTAATCGGGTTATTTACGTAACTTTACCAGTCTTTATACCAATGAAAGCTTGGACAAGTTCAACAACAAGCCAGATCTGATTAATTTCACCAGAGTTATGGCCCTTGTTTTTTCCTAAAAAAATGCTATTTTCTGCCTTGTGAACACTCGAGCACCTTCATTTATTACTTGATCTTTATCAAACTTGCACAGATTGTTAACACCAATTAAATGTTGGATAAGTTCGAAAACCCTTGTTTTTTCTGGGAAATGCCATTTTCTGCCTTGTGAACACTGACACCTTCATTTATTATTTGATCTTTACCAAACTTACAAAGACTGTTAATATCAATGAAAGCTAGGATAAGTTCGAAAACTAGCCAAATCGGATTAGTAACACCGGAGTTGTGGCCCTTGTTTTTCCCAGAAAAAATCAATTTTCTACCTTGTGAACACTCTAGCACCTTCATTTATTATTTGATCTTTACCAAACTTGCACAGATTGTTAATACTAATGAAAGCTTGGACAACTTCGAAAACCAGCTAAATTGGGTCAGCAACACTAGAGTTATGGCCCTTGGTTTTTCTGGAAAATGTCATTTTCTGCCTTGTGAACACTCTAGCACCTTCATTTATTATTTGATCTTTACCAAACTTGCAAAGATTGTTAATATCAATGAAAGTTTGAAGATAAATAAAAAAAAATCTCCAATTTTTGTTCAATCTGTTTTTTAAATGTTTTGTTTGTATTTTTCCTCATAAGAAACCTTTTTTTTCTTTAATTGGGAGCTTAGGTGCCCTTGTTGGATCAGTTTGACATATTATGGGAAGAACTTCTTCTCTGAAACTAACAGAGATAAGGTTTAATATTTTTATTTATTGTCAGCTTATGGATCCAAGTTTTTTTCAAATGGTGACTGGGGTCAAATTTGGCCCCACCTCAGGGGTCACAGTTTTACATAGACTTATATAGGGAAAAACTTCCAAAATCTTCTCTGAAACTATAAGAGCCAAAGGTTTAATAGTTTGTATTTACCATCAGCTTATTGTCCTCTACCAAGTTTGTTCAAATGGTGATACTGGGGTCAAATTTGGCCCCGCCTCAGTTTTTTTTATGGCGTTATGACCCTTTAAAGGTTTTACTACAAAAATATTGTCCGGACTAGTTCTCCTGAACCCCTGGCCAGATTTCAGCAAAACATTGCAGGGATGATCAGTACCAAGCTTAGTTGTGCATATCGTCACCTTGTTCCTGTTGAATGATTTTTGTGGAGTTGTGGCCCTTTAAAGGTTTTAATACACAAGATTTGTCCCGACTACTTCTCTTGATCCTCCTATAAGAGCTGTTTTAGCCAGTGGAGCGTCCACAGGCCCTCTTGGGTCTCTTGTTTGTTGTTAAATCGTGCATATTAATTTAAATGGCGCTTATATTGCGAACACTTGTACATATAATTCAAATACAGTGTACTTCCATCACAAAACAAAAATGTTTAAGAACCTTAAACCATTATATCAATTAATATTAATGATTCTAATACACCCGCACTATATAGCCTAGTTTAAAATATCTCGTTATATTCAACGATATATCACTGTAAGGTTTGCAACGTTAGGAGAATAAGCAAGGCAATGCGAAAGATATCACTGTAACGTTTGCAACGTTAGAGTAAGCAAAGCAATGCGAACGATTTCAGATGTGTGCGTTATTTTCACATTTTAGGGGTATTAGAATAGAAATAGAACATCGTTTACGGTGAATTATCTTTTAATATATCATGGTTTGTCGTTCAATTGTAAACAATAATTTTACTCATCCTCCGGGCTCGTGAAATTATTGTTTACAATTGAACTCCAACCCGTGATATATTACACGATAATTCACCATAAATGATGTTCTATTTCTTAATTATAATCATATCATAATCAGTCGTCTATTTTTCTAGACCAAACTATTTCATTAAAAATAATTAAGTTGTATGGATCATGAATATGCATATTAAATATGAAACTGAAACACATTATGGTGGTTGTATTCAGATTTGGATCGACACCCATAATACGTCCAGATTGCCGCCACCATCATACGTCCAGATTGCCGCCACCATAATACGTCCAGATTGCCGCCCGTCCCTTTAAACAACAACAACAACTTATATGATCATGATCAATTTAATAAGACTATTGTCTTTGCAAGCATAAAACAAATAGTACAAAAAGTAACATGAAGCACACTTAACACATGTAACAGTTTCACTTACAATCTTTTATATTGTTTGTATTATATACTCAAAATCTGCATTCACTTTCCTTTTTCAATCCTTCTCACTCATATTAATTATGAAGGTCGTTACCCTCTCAATCATTTATTTATATCATCATGCTCAAATAAGGAAATAAAACAGTACGCTTAAATTCATATTTCAAATAACAATACAAAATAAATTCTCTCGTATTGTAACATTCTCCCATACTTTTTTGCAGTCGGGACATTTGGCTCCCATTGTGAAACCTCCTTTAACTATCACTATACAACAAAGAGATTTACGACATGAAATCTCATAAGAATCACGTCACAAAATCAGAAACTTGGCATCTGTACTTAAAAAGTATGTGTTTATGCTTCAACACTGGCACAGCAAATTGTGACGTCTGTAGTTCAATGTTGCCCACTGTACAGGGTTTTATATTTCCAACTTCTTCTCCTCTATGGCCTGAAAAGACACACACAAAAAGAGATCACATTAATCCTTAACCCACTACATATATATAATGGACTGTTCTTTCTTTGAATTAAGACCATTTCATTTATGTGACAAAGGGGTGCTTTGGGGAAAATGACTGATCAACAGCCGGACACTGTAAACCCTGATAAACCTCCGAGTTACTCGCAGGTTGATATGGGTTTACAATGGACGCAAAGGCCATTATAGTCATGCTTAGCGGGTTAAGGGTTAAAGTCTCTGGATAACATTGATTCTGATGTACACAAAAGAGAAGATTTATGTCCAGGTTATTAATTTTGTACCATAAGATTTCCCCATTAATAGACAAATTGATGTTTATTTTTTACAAACACTATTATTGCTAAATTTAGCTCTTGAAGAGCTGCAAGTTTCATAATCTATGCATGCAGGTTAGTTCTGCTGCTGAAGGTGTATGGATATATAAAGGTTTACTGCTGCTGAATGTGTATGGATATATAAATGTTTACTGCTGCTGAAGGTGTATGGATATATAAAGGTTTACTGCTGCTGAATGTGTATGGATATATAAATGTTTACTGCTGCTGAAGGTGT
>JAWPHD010017887.1:0-42482 GCA_037043455.1 Cyrtodaria siliqua
CTAAGCGTGCAATATTCTACGATATTGCACGCATTGATATTGCACGGGAACTTTTGCTCGTGCTTGCTAAGAGCCGCGAAATAGAAATAAGGAACTACTTTCAAATAAAAACAACGGAATCCTTTCTATAGTGTCAACAAAAAAATACGAGTTTTTTTTTCAACCTTTTATGGCAAAAATTGATAAAATAATTCAAATGGTCACTCACCCACTGTTTTTAACGTTATCGAATGGTAAACAAACTCCAGAAAATCGCTTGTTGTTTTTTAATGACGTCATCCGACGTCGACGTCATTTTCGCGCAAAATAATCATCCACACAAAATGAAACTGAATGGCAAGATAGGAATTCCATCAAAAGCTATAAAAATAACACAAATGCAATGAAAAGTAATAGTCATACAATTAACATTGATCAAAAACAATATGAAAGTATACAATAAAAAGGTTATTGCATTTGTATGGCTAAATATTACTTGGAACTCGTTGTTTTGGCGCAGGACGACTCGCAAGCTCGTCGTCCTTTGCCAAAACAACTCGTTCCAAGTAATATTTAGCCATACAAATGCAATAACCTATATTCTTACACATATATATTCCGTTCTTACGCATATATATTCCGTTCTTACGCATATATATTCCCTTTTTACTTATATATTCAGTTCTTACGCATATATTCAGTTCTTACGCATATTTACTCCGTTCTTACACATATATACTCCGTTCTTACACATATATATTCAGTTCTTACACATATATATTGAGTTCTTACAAATATATATTCAGTTCTTACACATATATATTCAGTTCTTACACATATATATTTAGTTCTTACAAATATATATTCCGTTCTTACGCATATATATTCAGTTCTTACGCATATATTCAGTTCTTACGCATATATATTCAGTTCTTACACATATATATTCAGTTCTTACGCATATATATTCAGTTCTTACACATATATATTCCATTCTTACGCATATATATTCCGTTCTTACACATATATATTCAGTTCTTACACATATATATTCCGTTCTTACGCATATATATTCAGTTCTTACACATATATATTCAGTTCTTACACATATATATTCCGTTCTTACACATATATATTCAGTTCTTACACATATATATTCAGTTCTTACACATATATATTCAGTTCTTACACATATATATTCAGTTCTTACGCATATATATATTCAGTTCTTACACATTTATATTTCATTCTTACACATATATATTCAGTTCCTACACATATATATTCAGTTCTTACACATATATATTCAGTTCTTACACATATATATTCAGTTCTTACGCATATATATTCCGTTCTTACGCATATATATTCCGTTCTTACGCACATATATTCCGTTCTTACGCATATATATTCAGTTCTTACACATATATATTCCGTTCTTACACATATATATTAAGTTCTTACACATATATATTCAGTTCTTACACATATATATTCAGTTCTTACACATATATAATCAGTTCTTACACAAATATATTCAGTTCTTACAAATATATATTCCGTTCTTACGCATATAATCAGTTCTTACGAATATATTCAGTTCTTAGCCATATATATTCAGTTCTTACACATATATATTCAGTTATTACACATATATATTCAGTTCTTACGCATATATATTCCGTTCTTACACATATATATTCAGTTCTTACACATATCAATTCAGTTCTTACACATATATATTCAGTTCTTACGCATATATATTCCGTTCTTACGCATATATATTCCGTTTTTACGCATATATTCAGTTCTTACGCATTTATTCAGTTCTTACACATATATATTCCGTTCTTACGCATATATATTTCAGTTCTTACACATATATATTCAGTTCTTACACATATATATTCCGTTCTTACACATATATATTCAGTTCTTACACATATATATTCAGTTCTTACACATATATATTCAGTTCTTACACATATATATTCAGTTCTTACGCATATATATTCAGTTCTTACACATTTATATTTCGTTCTTACACATATATATTGAGTTCCTACACATATATATTCAGTTCTTACACATATATATTCAGTTCTTACACATATATATTCAGTTCTTACGCATATATATTCCGTTCTTACGCATATATATTCCGTTCTTACGCACATATATTCCGTTCTTACGCATATATATTCAGTTCTTACACATATATATTCCGTTCTTACACATATATATTCAGTTCTTACACTATATATTCAGTCTTACACATATATAATCAGTTCTTACACAAATATAATTCAGTTCTTACAAATATATATTCCGTTCTTACGCATATATATTCAGTTCTTACGAATATATTCAGTTCTTACGCATATATATTCAGTTCTTACACATAAATATTCAGTTATTACACATATATATTCAGTTCTTACGCATATATATTCCGTTCTTACACATATATATTCAGTTCTTACGCATATATATTCCGTTCTTACGCACATATATTCCGTTCTTACGCATATATATTTCGTTCTTACACATATATATTCAGTTCTTACGCATATATATTCAGTTCTTACACATATATATTCCGTTCTTACACATATATATTCAGTTCTAACACATATCAATTCAGTTCTTACACATATATATTCAGTTCTTATGCATATATATTCCGTTCTTACGCATATATATTCCGTTTTTACGCATATATTCAGTTCTTACGCATTTATTCAGTTCTTACACATATATATTCCGTTCTTACGCATATATATTCAGTTCTTACACATATATATTCAGTTCCTTACACATATATATTCAGTTCTTACGCATTATATATTCAGTTCTTACACATATATATTCCATTCTTACGCATATATATTTAGTTCTTACACATATATATTCCGTTCTTACGCATATATATTCAGTTCTTACACTTATATATTCAGTTCTTACACATATATATTCAGTTCTTACACATATATATTCAGTTCTTACACATATATATTCAGTTCTTACACATATATATTCAGTTCTTACACATATATATTCAGTTCTTACTCATATATATTCAGTTCTTACGCATATATTCAGTTCTTACACATATATATTTCGTTCTTACACATATATATTCAGTTCTTACACATATATATTCAGTTCTTACACATATATATTCAGTTCTTACGCATATATATTCCGTTCTTACGCACATATATTCCGTTCTTACACATATATATTCAGTTCTTACACATATAATTCAGTTCTTACACATATATATTCAGTTCTTACGCATATATATTCCGTTCTTACGCATATATATTCCGTTCTTACGCACATATATTCCGTTCTTACGCATATATATTCAGTTCTTACACATATATATTCCGTTCTTACGCACATATATTCCGTTCTTACGCATATATATTCAGTTCTTACACATATATATTCCGTTCTTACACATATATATTAAGTTCTTACACATATATATTCAGTTCTTACACTATATATTCAGTTCTTACACATATATAATCAGTTCTTACACATACATATTCAGTTCTTACAAATATATATTCCGTTCTTACGCATATATATTCAGTTCTAACGAATATATTCAGTTCTTACGCATATATATTCAGTTCTTACACTTATATATTCAGTTCTTACACATATATATTCAGTTCTTACACATATATATTCATTCTTACACATATATATTCAGTTCTTACTCATATATATTCAGTTCTTACCATATATTCAGTTCTTACACATATATATTTCTTTCTTACACATATATATTCAGTTCTTACACATATATATTCAGTTCTTACACATATATATTCAGTTCTTACGCATATATATTCCGTTCTTACGCACATATATTCCGTTCTTACGCATATATATTCAGTTTCTTACACATATATATTCAGTTCTTACACATATATATTCAGTTCTTACGCATATATATTCCGTTCTTACGCATATATATTCCGTTCTTACGCACATATATTCCGTTCTTACGCATATATATTCAGTTCTTAAACATATATATTCCGTTCTTACGCACATATATTCCGTTCTTACGCATATATATTCAGTTCTTACACATATATATCCGTTCTTACACATATATATTAAGTTCTTACACATATATATTCAGTTCTTACACTATATATTCAGTTCTTACACATATATAATCAGTTCTTACACATACATATTCAGTTCTTACAAATATATATTCCGTTCTTACGCATATATATTCAGTTCTAACGAATATATTTCATTTCTTACGCATATATATTCAGTTCTTACGCACATATATTCCGTTCTTACGCATATATATTCAGTTCTTACACATATATATTCCGTTCTTACGCACATATATTCCGTTCTTACGCATATATATTCAGTTCTTACACATATATATTCCGTTCTTACACATATATATTAAGTTCTTACACATATATATTCAGTTTCTTACACTATATATTCAGTTCTTACACATATATAATCAGTTCTTACACATACATATTCAGTTCTTACAAATATATCTTCTTCGTTTTACGCATATATATTCAGTTCTAACGAATATATTCAGTTCTTACGCATATATATTCAGTTCTTACACTTATATATTCAGTTCTTACACATATATATTCAGTTCTTACACATATATATTCAGTTCTTACACATATATATTCAGTTCTTACTCATATATATTCAGTTCTTACGCATATATTCAGTTCTTACACACATATATATTTCTGTTCTTACACATATATATTCAGTTCTTACACATATATATTCAGTTCTTACACATATATATTCAGTTCTTACGCATATATATTCCGTTCTTACGCACATATATTCCGTTCTTACGCATATATATTCAGTTCTTACACATATATATTCAGTTCTTACACATATATATTCAGTTCTTACGCATATATATTCCGTTCTTAGCATATATATTCAGTTCTTACGCACATATATTCCGTTCTTACGCATATATATTCAGTTCTTACACATATATATTCCTTCTTTACGCACATATATTCCGTTCTTACGCATATATATTCAGTTCTTACACATATATATTCCGTTCTTACACATATATATTAAGTTCTTACACATATATATTCAGTTCTTACACTATATATTCAGTTCTTACACATATATAATCAGTTCTTACACATACATATTCATTCTTACAAATATATATTCCGTTCTTACGCATATATATTCAGTTCTAACGAATATATTCAGTTCTTACGCATATATATTCAGTTCTTACACATATATATTCAGTTATTACACATATATATTCAGTTTCTTACACATATATATTCAGTTCTTACACATATATATTCAGTTCTTACACATATATATTCGTTCTTACACATATATATTCAGTTCTTACACATATATATTCAGTTCTTACACATATATATTCAGTTCTTACACATATACTTATTCAGTTCTTACGCAAATATGTTCCGTTCTTACGCATATATATTCCGTTCTTACGCATATATATTCCGTTCTTACGATATATATTCCCTTTTTACGCATATATTCAGTTCTTACGCATATATTCAGTTCTTACGCATATATACTCCGTTCTTACACATATATACTCCGTTCTTACACATATATATTCAGTACTTACACATATATATTCTGTTCTTAACACTTATATATTCCGTTCTTACGCATATATATTCCGTTCTTACGCATATATATTCCCTTTTTACGCATATATTCAGTTCTTACGCATATATTCAGTTCTTACGCATATATACTCAGTTCTTACCATATATACTCCGTTCTTACACATATATATTCAGTTCTTACACATATATATTGAGTTCTTACAAATATATATTCAGTTCTTACACATATTTATTCAGTTCTTACACATATAAATTCAGTTCTTACAAATATATATTCAGTTCTTACGCATATATATTCAGTTCTTACGCATATATTCAGTTCTACGCATATATATTCAGTTCTTACACATATATATTCAGTTCTTACGCATATATATTCCAGTTCTTACACATATATATTCCATTCTTACGCATATATATTCCGTTCTTACACATATATATTCAGTGCTTACAACATATATATTCCGTTCTTACGCATATATATTCAGTTTCTTACACATATATATTCAGTTCTTACACATATATATTCAGTTCTTACACATATATATTCAGTTCTTACACATATATATTCAGTTCTTACACATATATATTCAGTTCTTACACATATATATTCAGTTCTTACGCATATATATTCAGTTCTTACACATTTATATTTCGTTCTTACACATATATATTCAGTTCCTACACATATATATTCAGTTCTTACACATATATATTCAGTTTTTACGCATATATTCAGTTCTTACGCATTTATTAGTTCAGTTTTCGCATATATACTCCGTTCTTACACATATATTCAGTTCTTACACATATATATCCAGTTCTTACACATATATATTGACGTTCTTACACATATATATTCAGTTCTTACACATATATACTCAGTTCTTACAATATATATTCCGTTCTTACGCATATATATTCCGTTCTTACGCATATATATTCAGTTCTTACGCACATATATTCCGTTCTTACGCATATATATTCAGTTCTTACACATATATATTCCGTTCTTACGCACATATATTCCGTTCTTACGCATATATATTCAGTTCTTACACATATATATTCAGTTCTTACACATATATATTAAGTTCTTACAATATATATTCAGTTCTTACACTATATATTCAGTTCTTACACTATATAATCAGTTCTTACACATACATATTCAGTTCTTACAAATATATATTCCGTTCTTACGCATATATATTCAGTTCTAACGAATATATTCAGTTCTTACGCATATATATTCAGTTCTTTACACATATATATTCAGTTATTACACATATATATTCAGTTCTTACACATATATATTCAGTTCTTACAACATATATATTCAGTTCTTACACATATATATTCCGTTCTTACGCATATATATTCAGTTCTTACACATATATATTCAGTTCTTACACATATATATTCAGTTCTTACACATATATTTTTAGTTCTTACTCATATATATTCCGTTCTTACGCATATATATTCCGTTCTTACACATATATATTCAGTTCCTACACACATATATTCAGTCCTTACACATTTATTTTCAGTTCTTACTCATATATTCCGTTCTACGCATATATATTCCGTTCTTACACATATATATTCAGTTCTTACACATATATATTCAGTTCTTACACATATATATTCAGTTCTTACACATATATATTCAGTTCTTACACATATATATTCCGTTCTTACACATATATATTCAGTTCTTACACATATATATTCAGTTCTTACACATATATATTCAGTTCTTACGCAAATATATTCCGTTCTTACGCATATATATTCCGTTTTTACGATATATTCAGTTCTTACACATATATTCAGTTCTTACACATATATATTCAGTTCTTACACATATATATTCAGTACTTACACATATATATTCAGTTCTTCACATATATATTCCGTTCTTACGCATATATATTCCGTTCTTACGCATATATATTCCCTTTTTACGCATATATTCAGTTCTTACGCATATATTCAGTTCTTACGCATATATACTCCGTTCTTACACATATATACTCCGTTCTTACACATATATATTCAGTTCTTACACATATATATTGAGTTCTTACAAATATATATTCAGTTCTTACACATATATATTCAGTCTTACACATATATATTCAGTTCTTACAAATATATATTCCGTTCTTACGCATATATATTCAGTTCTTACGCATATATTCAGTTCTTACGCATATATATTCAGTTCTTACACATATATATTCATTCTTACGCATATATATTCAGTTCTTACACATATATATTCCATTCTTACCATATATATTCCTTCTTACACATATATATTCAGTTCTTAACATATATATTCCGTTCTTACAATATATATTCGTTCTTACACATATATATTCAGTTCTTACACATATATATTCAGTTCTTACACATATATATTCCGTTCTTACACATATATATTCAGTTCTTACACATATATATTCAGTTCTTACACATATATATATTCAGTTCTTACGCATATATATTCAGTTCTTAACATTTATATTTCGTTCTTTACACATATATATTCAGTACCTACACATATATATTCAGTTCTTACACATATATATTCAGTTCTTACACATATATATTCAGTTCTTACGCATATATATTCCGTTCTTACGCATATATATTCCGTTCTTACGCACATATATTCCGTTCTTACGCATATATATTCAGTTCTTACAGCATATATATTCCGTTCTTACACATATATATTAGTTCTTACACATATATATTCAGTTCTTACCCTATATATTCAGTTCTTACACATATATAATCAGTTCTTACACAAATATATTCAGTTCTTACAAATATATATTCCGTTCTTACGCATATATATTCAGTTCTTACGAATATATTCAGTTCTTACGCATATATATTCAGTTCTTACACATATATATTCAGTTATTACACATATATATTCAGTTCTTACGCATATATATTCCGTTCTTACACATATATATTCAGTTCCTACACATATCAATTCAGTTCTTACACATATATATTCAGTTCTTACGCATATATATTCCGTTCTTACGCATATATATTCCGTTTTTACGCATATATTCAGTTCTTACGCATTTATTCAGTTCTTACACATATATATTCCGTTCTTACGCATATATATTCAGTTCTTACACATATATATTCAGTTCCTACACATATATTCAGTTCTTACACATTTATTTTCAATTCTTACTCATATATTCCGTTCTTAGGCATATATATTCCGTTCTTACACATATATATTCAGTTCTTACACATATATATTCAGTTCTTACACATATATATTCAGTTCTTACACATATATATTGAGTTCTTACACATATATATTCAGTTTCTTACACATATATACTCAGTTCTTACAAATATATATTCCGTTCTTACGCATATATATTTAGTTCTTACGCATATATTCAGTTCCTACGCATATATTATTTAGTTCTTACGCATATATATTCCGTTCTTACGCATATATATTCCGTTTTTACGCATATATTCAGTTCTTACGCATATATCCAGTTCTTACGCATATATACTCCGTTCTTACACATATATTCTGTTCTTACACATATATATTCAGTTCTTACAAATATATATTCCGTTCTTACGCATATATATTCAGTTCTTACACATATATATTCAGTTCTTACACATATATATTCAGTTCTTACACATATATATTCAGTTCTTACACATATATATTCAGTTCTTACACATATATATTTAGTTCTTACACATATATATTCAGTTCTTAAACATATATATTTCGTTCTTACACATATATATTCAGTTCTTACACATAAATATTCAGTTCTTACACATATAATTCAGTTCTTACACATATATATTCAGTTCTTACGCATATATATTCAGTTCTTACGAATATATTCAGTTCTTACGCATATATATTCAGTTCTTACACATATATATTCAGTTATTACACATATATATTCAGTTCTTACGCATATATATTCTGTTCTTACACATATATATTCAGTTCTTACACATATCAATTCAGTTCTTACACATATATATTCAGTTCTTACGCATATATATTCCGTTCTTACGCATATATATTCCGTTTTTACGCATATATTCAGTTCTTACGCATTTATTCAGTTCTTACACATATATATTCCGTTCTTACGCATATATATTCAGTTCTTACACATATATATTCAGTTCCTACACATATATATTCAGTTCTTACACATTTATTTTCCGTTCTTACTCATATATGCCCGTTCTTACGCATATATATTCCGTTCTTACACATATATATTCAGTTCTTACACATATATATTCAGTTCTTACACATATATATTCAGTTCTTACACATATATATTGAGTTCTTACACATATATATTCAGTTCTTACACATATATACTCAGTTCTTACAAATATATATTCCGTTCTTACGCATATATATTTAGTTCTTACGCATATATTCAGTTCCTACGCATATATATTTATTTCTTACGCATATATATTCCGTTCTTACGCATATATATTCCGTTTTTACGCATATATTCAGTTCTTACGCATATATTCAGTTCTTACGCATATTATACTCCGTTCTTACACATATATTCTGTTCTTACACATATATATTCAGTTCTTACAAATATATATTCCGTTCTTACGCATATATATTCAGTTCTTACACATATATATTCAGTTCTTACACATATATATTCAGTTCTTACACATATATATTCAGTTCTTACACATATATATTCAGTTCTTACACATATATATTTAGTTCTTACACATAAATATTCAGTTCTTAAACATATATATTTCGTTCTTACACATATATATTCAGTTCTTACACATAAATATTCAGTTCTTACACATAAATATTCAGTTCTTACACATATATATTCAGTTCTTACGCATATATATTCCGTTCTTAGGCATATATATTCCGTTCTTACGCACATATATTCCGTTCTTACGCATATATATTCAGTTCTTACACATATATATTCCGTTCTTACACATATATATTAAGTTCTTACACATATATATTCAGTTCTTACACATATATATTCAGTTCTTACACATATATAATCAGTTCTTACACATATATATTCAGTTCTTACAAAAATATATTCCGTTCTTACGCATATATATTCAGTTCTTACGAATATATTCAGTTCTTACGCATATATATTCAGTTCTTACGCATATATTCAGTTCTTACGCATATATACTCCGTTCTTACACATATATATTCAGTTGTTACACATATATATTCAGTTCTTAATCATATATATTGTGTTCTTACACATATATATTCAGTTCTTACACATATATATTCAGTTCTTACACATATATATTCAGTTCTTACAAATATATATTCCGTTCTTACGCATATATATTCAGTTCATACACATATATATTTAGTTTTTACACATATATATTCAGTTCTTACACATATATTTTCAGTTCTTACTCATATATATTCTGTTCTTACGCATATATATTCCGTTCTTACATATATATATTCAGTTCTTACACATATATATTAAGTTCTTACACATATATATTCAGTTCTTACACATATATATTAAGTTCTTACACATATATATTCAGTTCTTACACTATATATTCAGTTCTTACACATATATAATCAGTTCTTACACATACATATTCAGTTCTTACAAATATATATTCCGTTCTTACGCATATATATTCAGTTCTAACGAATATATTCAGTTCTTACGCATATATATTCAGTTCTTACGCACATATATTCCGTTCTTACGCATATATATTCAGTTCTTACACATATATATTCCGTTCTTACGCACATATATTCCGTTCTTACGCATATATATTCAGTTCTTACACATATATATTCCGTTCTTACACATATATATTAAGTTCTTACACATATATATTCAGTTCTTACACTATATATTCAGTTCTTACACATATATAATCAGTTCTTACACATACATATTCAGTTCTTACAAATATATATTCCGTTCTTACGCATATATATTCAGTTCTAACGAATATATTCAGTTCTTACGCATATATATTCAGTTCTTACACTTATATATTCAGTTCTTACACATATATATTCAGTTCTTACACATATATATTCAGTTCTTACACATATATATTCAGTTCTTACTCATATATATTCAGTTCTTACGCATATATTCAGTTCTTACACATATATATTTCGTTCTTACACATATATATTCAGTTCTTACACATATATATTCAGTTCTTACACATATATATTCAGTTCTTACGCATATATATTCCGTTCTTACGCACATATATTCCGTTCTTACGCATATATATTCAGTTCTTACACATATATATTCAGTTCTTACACATATATATTCAGTTCTTACGCATATATATTCCGTTCTTACGCATATATATTCCGTTCTTACGCACATATATTCCGTTCTTACGCATATATATTCAGTTCTTACACATATATATTCCGTTCTTACGCACATATATTCCGTTCTTACGCATATATATTCAGTTCTTACACATATATATTCCGTTCTTACACATATATATTAAGTTCTTACACATATATATTCAGTTCTTACACTATATATTCAGTTCTTACACATATATAATCAGTTCTTACACATACATATTCAGTTCTTACAAATATATATTCCGTTCTTACGCATATATATTCAGTTCTAACGAATATATTCAGTTCTTACGCATATATATTCAGTTCTTACACATATATATTCAGTTATTACACATATATATTCAGTTCTTACACATATATATTCAGTTCTTACACATATATATTCAGTTCTTACACATATATATTCCGTTCTTACACATATATATTCAGTTCTTACACATATATATTCAGTTCTTACACATATATATTCAGTTCTTACACATATATATTCAGTTCTTACGCAAATATGTTCCGTTCTTACGCATATATATTCCGTTCTTACGCATATATATTCCGTTCTTACGCATATATATTCCCTTTTTACGCATATATTCAGTTCTTACGCATATATTCAGTTCTTACGCATATATACTCCGTTCTTACACATATATACTCCGTTCTTACACATATATATTCAGTACTTACACATATATATTCAGTTCTTACACTTATATATTCCGTTCTTACGCATATATATTCCGTTCTTACGCATATATATTCCCTTTTTACGCATATATTCAGTTCTTACGCATATATTCAGTTCTTACGCATATATACTCCGTTCTTACACATATATACTCCGTTCTTACACATATATATTCAGTTCTTACACATATATATTGAGTTCTTACAAATATATATTCAGTTCTTACACATATTTATTCAGTTCTTACACATATAAATTCAGTTCTTACAAATATATATTCAGTTCTTACGCATATATATTCAGTTCTTACGCATATATTCAGTTCTTACGCATATATATTCAGTTCTTACACATATATATTCAGTTCTTACGCATATATATTCAGTTCTTACACATATATATTCCATTCTTACGCATATATATTCCGTTCTTACACATATATATTCAGTTCTTACACATATATATTCCGTTCTTACGCATATATATTCAGTTCTTACACATATATATTCAGTTCTTACACATATATATTCCGTTCTTACACATATATATTCAGTTCTTACACATATATATTCAGTTCTTACACATATATATTCAGTTCTTACACATATATATTCAGTTCTTACGCATATATATTCAGTTCTTACACATTTATATTTCGTTCTTACACATATATATTCAGTTCCTACACATATATATTCAGTTCTTACACATATATATTCAGTTTTTACGCATATATTCAGTTCTTACGCATTTATTCAGTTCTTTCGCATATATACTCCGTTCTTACACATATATTCAGTTCTTACACATATATATCCAGTTCTTACACATATATATTGAGTTCTTACACATATATATTCAGTTCTTACACATATATACTCAGTTCTTACAAATATATATTCCGTTCTTACGCATATATATTCCGTTCTTACGCATATATATTCAGTTCTTACGCACATATATTCCGTTCTTACGCATATATATTCAGTTCTTACACATATATATTCCGTTCTTACGCACATATATTCCGTTCTTACGCATATATATTCAGTTCTTACACATATATATTCAGTTCTTACACATATATATTAAGTTCTTACACATATATATTCAGTTCTTACACTATATATTCAGTTCTTACACATATATAATCAGTTCTTACACATACATATTCAGTTCTTACAAATATATATTCCGTTCTTACGCATATATATTCAGTTCTAACGAATATATTCAGTTCTTACGCATATATATTCAGTTCTTACACATATATATTCAGTTATTACACATATATATTCAGTTCTTACACATATATATTCAGTTCTTACACATATATATTCAGTTCTTACACATATATATTCCGTTCTTACGCATATATATTCAGTTCTTACACATATATATTCAGTTCTTACACATATATATTCAGTTCTTACACATATATTTTTAGTTCTTACTCATATATATTCCGTTCTTACGCATATATATTCCGTTCTTGCACATATATATTCAGTTCCTACACACATATATTCAGTCCTTACACATTTATTTTCAGTTCTTACTCATATATTCCGTTCTTACGCATATATATTCCGTTCTTACACATATATATTCAGTACTTACACATATATATTCAGTTCTTACACATATATATTCAGTTCTTACACATATATATTCAGTTCTTACACATATATATTCCGTTCTTACACATATATATTCAGTTCTTACACATATATATTCAGTTCTTACACATATATATTCAGTTCTTACGCAAATATATTCCGTTCTTACGCATATATATTCCGTTTTTACGCATATATTCAGTTCTTACACATATATTCAGTTCTTACACATATATATTCAGTTCTTACACATATATATTCAGTACTTACACATATATATTCAGTTCTTACACATATATATTCCGTTCTTACGCATATATATTCCGTTCTTACGCATATATATTCCCTTTTTACGCATATATTCAGTTCTTACGCATATATTCAGTTCTTACGCATATATACTCCGTTCTTACACATATATACTCCGTTCTTACACATATATATTCAGTTCTTACACATATATATTGAGTTCTTACAAATATATATTCAGTTCTTACACATATATATTCAGTTCTTACACATATATATTCAGTTCTTACAAATATATATTCCGTTCTTACGCATATATATTCCGTTCTTACGCATATATTCAGTTCTTACGCATATATATTCAGTTCTTACACATATATATTCAGTTCTTACGCATATATATTCAGTTCTTACACATATATATTCCATTCTTACGCATATATATTCCGTTCTTACACATATATATTCAGTTCTTACACATATATATTCCGTTCTTACGCATATATATTCAGTTCTTACACATATATATTCAGTTCTTACACATATATATTCCGTTCTTACACATATATATTCAGTTCTTACACATATATATTCAGTTCTTACACATATATATTCAGTTCTTACGCATATATATATTCAGTTCTTACACATTTATATTTCGTTCTTACACATATATATTCAGTACCTACACATATATATTCAGTTCTTACACATATATATTCAGTTCTTACACATATATATTCAGTTCTTACGCATATATATTCCGTTCTTACGCATATATATTCCGTTCTTACGCACATATATTCCGTTCTTACGCATATATATTCAGTTCTTACACATATATATTCCGTTCTTACACATATATATTAAGTTCTTACACATATATATTCAGTTCTTACCCTATATATTCAGTTCTTACACATATATAATCAGTTCTTACACAAATATATTCAGTTCTTACAAATATATATTCCGTTCTTACGCATATATATTCAGTTCTTACGAATATATTCAGTTCTTACGCATATATATTCAGTTCTTACACATATATATTCAGTTATTACACATATATATTCAGTTCTTACGCATATATATTCCGTTCTTACACATATATATTCAGTTCCTACACATATCAATTCAGTTCTTACACATATATATTCAGTTCTTACGCATATATATTCCGTTCTTACGCATATATATTCCGTTTTTACGCATATATTCAGTTCTTACGCATTTATTCAGTTCTTACACATATATATTCCGTTCTTACGCATATATATTCAGTTCTTACACATATATATTCAGTTCCTACACATATATATTTAGTTCTTACACATTTATTTTCAATTCTTACTCATATATTCCGTTCTTAGGCATATATATTCCGTTCTTACACATATATATTCAGTTCTTACACATATATATTCAGTTCTTACACATATATATTCAGTTCTTACACATATATATTGAGTTCTTACACATATATATTCAGTTCTTACACATATATACTCAGTTCTTACAAATATATATTCCGTTCTTAAGCATATATATTTAGTTCTTACGCATATATTCAGTTCCTACGCATATATATTTAGTTCTTACGCATATATATTCCGTTCTTACGCATATATATTCCGTTTTTACGCATATATTCAGTTCTTACGCATATATCCAGTTCTTACGCATATATACTCCGTTCTTACACATATATTCTGTTCTTACACATATATATTCAGATCTTACAAATATATATTCCGTTCTTACGCATATATATTCAGTTCTTACACATATATATTCAGTTCTTACACATATATATTCAGTTCTTACACATATATATTCAGTTCTTACACATATATATTCAGTTCTTACACATATATATTTAGTTCTTACACATATATATTCAGTTCTTAAACATATATATTTCGTTCTTACACATATATATTTAGTTCTTACACATAAATATTCAGTTCTTACACATATATATTCAGTTCTTACACATATATATTCAGTTCTTACGCATATATATTCAGTTCTTACGAATATATTCAGTTCTTACGCATATATATTCAGTTCTTACACATATATATTCAGTTATTACACATATATATTCAGTTCTTACGCATATATATTCTGTTCTTACACATATATATTCAGTTCTTACACATATCAATTCAGTTCTTACACATATATATTCAGTTCTTACGCATATATATTCCGTTCTTACGCATATATATTCCGTTTTTACGCATATATTCAGTTCTTACGCATTTATTCAGTTCTTACACATATATATTCCGTTCTTACGCATATATATTCAGTTCTTACACATATATATTCAGTTCCTACACATATATATTCAGTTCTTACACATTTATTTTCCGTTCTTACTCATATATGCCGTTCTTACGCATATATATTCCGTTCTTACACATATATATTCAGTTCTTACACATATATATTCAGTTCTTACACATATATATTCAGTTCTTACACATATATATTGAGTTCTTACACATATATATTCAGTTCTTACACATATATACTCAGTTCTTACAAATATATATTCCGTCTTACGCATATATATTTAGTTCTTACGCATATATTCAGTTCCTACGCATATATATTTATTTCTTACGCATATATATTCCGTTCTTACGCATATATATTCCGTTTTTACGCATATATTCAGTTCTTACGCATATATTCAGTTCTTACGCATATATACTCCGTTCTTACACATATATTCTGTTCTTACACATATATATTCAGTTCTTACAAATATATATTCCGTTCTTACGCATATATATTCAGTTCTTACACATATATATTCAGTTCTTACACATATATATTCAGTTCTTACACATATATATTCAGTTCTTACACATATATATTCAGTTCTTACACATATATATTTAGTTCTTACACATATATATTCAGTTCTTAAACATATATATTTCGTTCTTACACATATATATTCAGTTCTTACACATAAATATTCAGTTCTTACACATATATATTCAGTTCTTACGCATATATATTCCGTTCTTAGGCATATATATTCCGTTCTTACGCACATATATTCCGTTCTTACGCATATATATTCAGTTCTTACACATATATATTCCGTTCTTACACATATATATTAAGTTCTTACACATATATATTCAGTTCTTACACATATATATTCAGTTCTTACACATATATAATCAGTTCTTACACATATATATTCAGTTCTTACAAAAATATATTCCGTTCTTACGCATATATATTCAGTTCTACGAATATATTCAGTTCTTACGCATATATATTCAGTTCTTACGCATATATTCAGTTCTTACGCATATATACTCCGTTCTTACACATATATATTCAGTTGTTACACATATATATTCAGTTCTTAATCATATATATTGTGTTCTTACACATATATATTCAGTTCTTACACATATATATTCAGTTCTTACACATATATATTCAGTTCTTACAAATATATATTCCGTTCTTACGCATATATATTCAGTTCATACACATATATATTTAGTTTTTTACACATATATATTCAGTTCTTACACATATATTTTCAGTTCTTACTCATATATATTCTGTTCTTACGCATATATATTCCGTTCTTACATATATATATTCAGTTCTTACACATATATATTAAGTTCTTACACATATATATTCAGTTCTTATCCATATATATTCCGTTCTTACGCATATATATTCCGTTCTTACGCATATATATTCCGTTTTTACGCATATATTCAGTTCTTATGCATATATTCAGTTTTTTCGCATATATACTCCGTTCTTACACATATATTCAGTTCTTACACATATATATTCAGTTCTTATACATATATATTGAGTTCTTACACATATATATTCAGTTCTTACACATATATACTCAGTTCTTACAAATATATATTCCGTTCTTACGCATATATATTCAGTTCTTACGCATATATTCAGTTCTTACGCATATATATTCAGTTCTTACGCATATATATTCCGTTCTTACGCATATATATTCCGTTTTACGCATATATTCAGTTCTTACGCATATATTCAGTTCTTACGCATATATACTCCGTTCTTACACATATATTCAGTTCTTACACATATATATTTAGTTCTTACAAATATATATTCCGTTCTTACGCATATATATTCAGTTCTTACACATATATATTCAGTTCTTACACATATATATTCAGCTTAAACATATATATTTCGTTCTTACACATATATATTCAGTTCTTACACATATATATTCAGTTCTTACACATATATATTCAGTTCTTACACATATATATTCAGTTCTACGCATATATATTCCGTTCTTACGCATATATATTCCGTTCTTACGCACATATATTCCGTTCTTACGCATATATATTCAGTTCTTACACATATATATTCCGTTCTTACACATATATATTCCGTTCTTACGCATATATATTCAGCTTATTCGTATATATATTCCGTTCTAACACATATATATTCAGTTCTTACACATATATTTTCAGTTCTTACTCATATATATTCCGTTCTTACGCATATTATTCCGTTCTTACATATATATATTCAGTTCTTACACATATATATTAAGTTCTTACACATATATATTCAGTTCTTACCCATATGTATTCCGTTCTTACGCATATATATTCCGTTCTTACGCATATATATTCCGTTTTTACGCATATATTCAGTTCTTACGCATATATTCAGTTCTTACGCATATATACTCCGTTCTTACACAAATATATATTCAGTTCTTACACATATATATTCAGTTCTTACACATATATATTGAGTTCTTACACATATTTATTCAGTTCTTACACATATATATTCCGTTCTTACACATATATATTCAGTTCTTACAAATATATATTCCGTTCTTACGCATATATATTCAGTTCTTACTCATATATTCAGTTCTTAAGCATATATATTCAGTTCTTACAAATATATATTCAGTTCTTACGCATATATATTCAGTTCTTACACATATATATTCCATTCTTACGCATATATATTCCGTTCTTACACATATATATTCAGTTCTTACACATATATATTCCGTTCTTACGCATATATATTCAGTTCTTACACATATATATTCAGTTCTTACACATATATATTCAGTTCTTACACATATATTTTCAGTTCTTACTCATATATATTCCGTTCTTACGCATATATATTCCGTTCTTACACATATATATTCCGTTCTTACACATATATATTCAGTTCTTACACATATATAATCAGTTCTTACACATATATATTCAGTTCTTACACATATATATTCCGTTCTTACGCATATATATTCCGTTCTTACGCATATATATTCCGTTTTTACGCATATATTCAGTTCTTACGCATATATTCAGTTCTTACGCATATATACTCCGTTCTTACACATATATATTCAGTTCTTACACATATATATTCAGTTCTTACACATATATATTGAGTTCTTACACATATATATTCAGTTCTTACACATATATATTCAGTTCTTACACATATATATTCAGTTCTTACACATATATATTCAGTTCTTACGCATATATATTCAGTTCTTACACATATATATTCAGTTCTTAAACATATATATTCCGTTCTTACGCATATATATTCAGTTCTTACACATATATATTCAGTTCTTACACATATATATTCAGTTCTTTCACATATATATTCAGTTCTTACAAATATATATTCAGTTCTTACACATATATATTCAGTTCTTACACATATATTTTCAGTTCTTACTCATATATATTCAGTTCTTACGCATATATATTCAGTTCTTACACATATATTTTTCGTTCTTACACATATATATTCAGTTCTTACACATATATATTCCGTTCTTACAAATATATATTCAGTTCTTACACATATATATTCCGTTCTTACGCATATATATTCCGTTCTTACACATATATATTCAGTTCTTACACATATATATTCAGTTCTTAAACATATATATTCAGTTCTTACGCATATATATTCCGTTCTTACGCATATATATTCCGTTTTTACGCATATATTCAGTTCTTACGCATTTATTCAGTTCTTTCGCATATATACTCCGTTCTTACACATATATTCAGTTATTACACATATATATTCAGTTCTTACACATATATATTGAGTTCTTACACATATATATTCAGTTCTTACACATATATACTCAGTTCTTACACATATATATTCCGTTCTTACGAATATATATTCAGTTCTTACGCATATATTCAGTTCCTACGCATATATATTCAGTTCTTACGCATATATATACCGTTCTTACGCATATATATTCCGTTTTTACGCATATATTCAGTTCTGACGCATATATTCAGTTCTTACGCATATATATTCAGTTCTTACACATATATTTTCAGTTCTTACTCATATATATTCTGTTCTTACGCATATATATTCCGTTCTTACATATATATATTCAGTTCTTACACCTATATATTAAGTTCTTACACATATATATTCAGTTCTTATCCATATATATTCCGTTCTTACGCATATATATTCCGTTCTTACGCATATATATTCCGTTTTTACGCATATATTCAGTTCTTATGCATATATTCAGTTTTTTCGCATATATATTCCGTTCTTACACATATATTCAGTTCTTACACATATATATTCAGTTCTTATACATATATATTGAGTTCTTACACATATATATTCAGTTCTTACACATATATACTCAGTTCTTACAAATATATATTCCGTTCTTACGCATATATATTCAGTTCTTACGCATATATTCAGTTCTTACGCATATATATTCAGTTCTTACGCATATATATTCCGTTCTTACGCATATATATTCCGTTTTACGCATATATTCAGTTCTTACGCATATATTCAGTTCTTACGCATATATACTCCGTTCTTACACATATATTCAGTTCTTACACATATATATTTAGTTCTTACAAATATATATTCCGTTCTTACGCATATATATTCAGTTCTTACACATATATATTCAGTTCTTACACATATATATTCAGCTTAAACATATATATTTCGTTCTTACACATATATATTCAGTTCTTACACATATATATTCAGTTCTTACACATATATATTCAGTTCTTACACATATATATTCAGTTCTTACGCATATATATTCCGTTCTTACGCATATATATTCCGTTCTTACGCACATATATTCCGTTCTTACGCATATATATTCAGTTCTTACACATATATATTCCGTTCTTACACATATATATTAAGTTCTTACACATATATATTCAGTTCTTACACTATATATTCAGTTCTTACACATATATAATCAGTTCTTACACAAATATATTCAGTTCTTACAAATATATATTCCGTTCTTACGGATATATATTCAGTTCTTACGAATATATTCAGTTCTTACGCATATATATTCAGTTCTTACACATATATATTCAGTTATTACACATATATATTCAGTTCTTACGCATATATATTCCGATCTTACACATATATATTCAGTTCTTACACATATCAATTCAGTTCTTACACATATATATTCAGTTCTTACGCATATATATTCCGTTCTTACGCATATAAATTCCGTTTTTACGCTTATATTCAGTTCTTACGCATTTATTCAGTTCTTACACATATATATTCCGTTCTTACGCATATATATTCAGTTCTTACACATATATATTCAGTTCCTACACATATATATTCAGTTCTTACACATTTATTTTCAGTTCTTACTCATATATTCCGTTCTTACGCATATATATTCCGTTCTTACACATATATATTCAGTTCTTACACATATATATTCAGTTCTTACACATATATATTGAGTTCTTACACATATATATTCAGTTCTTACACATATATACTCAGTTCTTACAAATATATATTCCGTTCTTACGCATATATATTTAGTTCTCACGCATATATTCAGTTCCTACGCATATATATTTAGTTCTTACGCATATATATTCCGTTCTTACGCATATATATTCCGTTTTTACGCATATATTCAGTTCTTACGCATATATTCAGTTCTTACGCATATATACTCCGTTCTTACACATATATTCTGTTCTTACACATATATATTCAGTTCTTACAAATATATATTCCGTTCTTACGCATATATATTCAGTTCTTACACATATATATTCAGTTCTTACACATATATATTCAGTTCTTACACATATATATTCAGTTCTTACGCATATATATTCAGTTCTTACACATATATATTCCGTTCTTACACATATATATTCTGTTCTTACACATATATATTCAGTTCTTACAAATATATAATCAGTTCTTACACATATATATTCAGTTCATACAAATATATCTTCCGTTCTTACGCATACATCTTCAGTTCTTACGAATATATTCAGTTCTTACGCATATATATTCAGTTCTTACACATATATATTCAGTTCTAACACATATATATTCCGTTCTTACGCATATATATTCCGTTCTTACGCATATATATTCCGTTTTTACGCATATATTCAGTTCTTACGCATATATTCAGTTCTTACGCATATATACTTCGTTCTTACACATATATATTAAGTTCTTACACATATATATTCAGTTCTTACACATATATATTGAGTTCTTACAAATATATATTCAGTTCTTACACATATATATTCAGTTCTCACACATATATATTCAGTTCTTACGCATATATATTCCGTTCTTACGCATATATATTAAGTTCTTACGCATATATTCAGTTCTTACGCATATATATTCAGTTCTTACACATATATATTCCGTTCTTACCAATATATATTCAGTTCTTACACATATATATTCAGTTCTTACACATATATTTTTCGTTCTTACACATATATATTCAGTTCTTACACATATATATTCCGTTCTTACAAATATATTTTTCGTTCTTACACATATATATTCAGTTCTTACACATATATATTCCGTTCTTACAAATATATATTCAGTTCTTACACATATATATTCCGTTCTTACGCATATATATTCCGTTCTTACACATATATATTCAGTTCTTACACATATATATTCAGTTCTTAAACATATATATTCAGTTCTTACGCATATATATTCCGTTCTTACGCATATATATTCCGTTTTTACGCATATATTCAGTTCTTACGCATTTATTCAGTTCTTTCGCATATATACTCCGTTCTTACACATATATTCAGTTATTACACATATATATTCAGTTCTTACACATATATATTGAGTTCTTACACATATATATTCAGTTCTTACACATATATACTCAGTTCTTACACATATATATTCCGTTCTTACGAATATATATTCAGTTCTTACGCATATATTCAGTTCCTACGCATATATATTCAGTTCTTACGCATATATATACCGTTCTTACGCATATATATTCCGTTTTTACGCATATATTCAGTTCTTACGCATATATTCAGTTCTTACGCATATATACTCCGTTCTTACACATATATTCAGTTCTTACACATATATATTCAGTTCTTACAAATATATATTCCGTTCTTACGCATATATATTCAGTTCTTACACATATATATTCAGTTCTTACACATATATATTCAGTTCTTACACATATATATTCAGTTCTTACACATATATATTCAGTTCTTACACATATATATTTAGTTCTTATTCAGTTCTTAAACATATATATTTCGTTCTTACACATATATATTCAGTTCCTACACATATATATTCAGTTCTTACACATATATATTCAGTTCTTACACATATATATTCAGTTCTTACGCATATATATTCCGTTCTTACGCATATATATTCCGTTCTTACGCACATATATTCCGTTCTTACGCATATATATTCAGTTCTTACACATATATATTCCGTTCTTACACATATATATTAAGTTCTTACACATATATATTCAGTTCTTACACATATATATTCAGTTCTTACACATATATAATCAGTTTTTACACATATATATTCAGTTCTTACAAAAATATATTCCGTTCTTACGCATATATATTCAGTTCTTACGAATATATTCAGTTCTTACGCATATATATTCAGTTCTTAAACATATATATTCAGTTCTTACGCATATATATTCAGTTCTTACACATATATATTCAGTTCTTACACATATATATTCAGTTCTTACAAATATATATTCAGTTCTTACACATATATATTCCGTCCTTACGCATATATATTCAGTTCATACACATATATATTCAGTTCTGACACATATATATTCAGTTCTTACACATATATTTTCAGTTCTTACTCATATATATTCCGTTATTACGCATATATATTCCGTTCTTACATATATATATTCAGTTCTTACACAAATATATTAAGTTCTTACACATATATATTCAGTTCTTACCCATATATATTCAGTTCTTACGCATATATATTCCGTTGTTACGCATATATATTCCGTTTTTACGCATATATTCAGTTCTTACGCATATATTCATTTCTTTCACAAATATACTCCGTTCTTACACATATATTCAGTTCTTACACATATATATTCAGTTCTTACACATATATATTGAGTTCTTACACATATATATTCAGTTCTTACACATATATATTCAGTTCTTACAAATATATATTCCGTTCTTACGCATATATATTCAGTTCTTACGCATATATTCAGTTCTTACGCATATATATTCAGTTCTTACGCATATATATTCCGTTCTTACGCATATATATTCCGTTTTTACGCATATATTCAGTTCTTACGCATATATTCAGTTCTTACGCATATATACTCCGTTCTTACACATATATTCAGTTCTTACAAATATATATTCAGTTCTTACAAATATATATTCAGTTCTTACACATATATATTCAGTTCTTACACATATATATTCAGTTCTTACACATATATATTCAGTTCTTACAAATATATATTCCGTTCTTACGCATATATATTGCGTTCTTACGCATATATTCAGTTCTTACGCATATATATTCAGTTCTTACACATATATATTCAGTTCTTACGCATATATATTTAGTTCTTACACATATATATTCAGTTCTTAAACATATATATTCCGTTCTTACGCATATATATTCAGTTCTTACACATATATATTCAGTTCTTACACATATATATTCAGTTCTTTCACATATATATTCAGTTCTTACACATATATATTCAGTTCTTACACTTATATATTCAGTTCTTACACATATATATTCAGTTCTTACTCATATATATTCAGTTCTTACGCATATATATTCAGTTCTTACACATATATTTTTCGTTCTTACTCATATATATTCAGTTCTTACACATATATATACAGTTCTTACACATATATATTCAGTTCTTACGCATATATATTCCGTTCTTACACATATATATTCAGTTCTTACACATATATATTCAGTTCTTACGCATATATATTCCATTCTTACGCAAATATATTTCGTTCTTACACATATATATTCAGTTCTTACACATATATATTCAGTTCTTATACATATATATTCTTACGCATATATATTCCGTTCTTACACATATATATTCAGTTCTTACACATATATATTCCGTTCTTACGCATAAATATTCAGTTCTTACACATATATATTCAGTTCTTACACATATATTTTCAGTTCTTACACATATATATTCTGTTCTTACACATATATATTCAGTTCTTACACATATATATTCAGTTCTTACACATATATATTCCGTTCTTACGCATATATATTCAGTTCTTACACATATATATTCAGTTCTTACACATATATATTCAGTTCTTACACATATATATTCAGTTCTTACACCCCCATATATCAGTTCTTACACATATATATTCAGTTCTTACACATATATATTCAGTTCTTAAGCATATATATTCAGTTCTTACACATATATATTTTGTTCTTACACATATATATTCAGTTCTTACACATATATATTCAGTTCTTACACATATATATTCAGTTCTTACACATATATATTCAGTTCTTACGCATATATATTCCGTTCTTACGCATATATATTCCGTTCTTACGCATATATATTTCGTTCTTACACATATATATTCAGTTCTTAAGCATATATATTCAGTTCTTACACATATATATTTCGTTCTTACACATATATATTCAGTTCTTACACATATATATTCAGTTCTTACACATATATATTCTTACGCATATATATTCCGTTCTTACAAATATATATTCAGTTCTTACACATATATATTCCGTTCTTACGCATATATATTCAGTTCTTAAACATATATATTCAGTTCTTATACATATATATTCAGTTCTTACACATATATATTCAGTTCTTACACATATATATTCAGTTCTTACACATATATATTCAGTTCTTACACATATATATTCAGTTATTACGCATATATATTCAGTTCTTACACATATATATTCAGTTCTTACACATATATATTCAGTTCTTACACATATATGTTCAGTTCTTACACATATATATCAGTTCTTACACATATATATTCAGTTCTTACACATATATATTCAGTTCTTACGCATATATATTCAGTTCTTACACATATATATTTCGTTCTTACACATATATATTCAGTTCTTACACATATATATTCAGTTCTTACACATATATATTCAGTTCTTACACATATATATTCATTTCTTACGCATATATATTCCGTTCTTACGCATATATATTCCGTTCTTACGCACATATATTCCGTTCTTACGCATATATATTCAGTTCTTACACATATATATTCCGTTCTTACACATATATATTCTGTTCTTACACATATATATTCAGTTCTTACAAATATATAATCAGTTCTTACACATATATATTCAGTTCTTACAAATATATCTTCCGTTCTTACGCATACATCTTCAGTTCTTACGAATATATTCAGTTCTTACGCATATATATTCAGTTCTTACACATATATATTCAGTTCTAACACATATAGATTCAGTTCTTACGCATATATAATCAGTTCTTTTCTTATATATTCAGTTCTTACACATATATATTCAGTTCTTACACATATATATTCAGTTCTTACACATATATATTCAGTTCTTACGCATATATATTCAGTTCTTACACATATATATTCCGTTCTTACACATATATATTCTGTTCTTACACATATATATTCAGTTCTTACAAATATATAATCAGTTCTTACACATATATATTCAGTTCATACAAATATATCTTCCGTTCTTACGCATACATCTTCAGTTCTTACGAATATATTCAGTTCTTACGCATATATATTCAGTTCTTACACATATATATTCAGTTCTAACACATATATATTCCGTTCTTACGCATATATATTCCGTTCTTACGCATATATATTCCGTTTTTACGCATATATTCAGTTCTTACGCATATATTCAGTTCTTACGCATATATACTTCGTTCTTACACATATATATTAAGTTCTTACACATATATATTCAGTTCTTACACATATATATTGAGTTCTTACAAATATATATTCAGTTCTTACACATATATATTCAGTTCTCACACATATATATTCAGTTCTTACGCATATATATTCCGTTCTTACGCATATATATTAAGTTCTTACGCATATATTCAGTTCTTACGCATATATATTCAGTTCTTACACATATATATTCCGTTCTTACCAATATATATTCAGTTCTTACACATATATATTCAGTTCTTACACATATATATTCAGTTCTTACACATATATATTCAGTTCTTACACATATATATTCAGTTCTTACGCATATATATTCAGTTCTTACACATATATATTTCGTTCTTATACATATATATTCAGTTCTTACACATATATATTCAGTTCTTACACATATATATTCAGTTCTTACACATATATATTCAGTTCTTACGCATATATATTCCGTTCTTACGCATATATAGTCCGTTCTTACGCACATATATTCCGTTCTTACGCATATATATTCAGTTCTTACACATATATATTCCGTTCTAACACATATATATTAAGTTCGTACACATATATATTCATTTCTTACACTATTTATTCAGTTCTTACACATATATAATCAGTTCTTACAAATATATATTCCGTTCTTACACATATATATTCAGTTCTTACACATATATATTCAGTTCTTACACATATATTTTCAGTTCTTACTCATATATTCCGTTCTTACGCATATATATTCCGTTCTTACACATATATATTCAGTGCTTACACATATATATTCAGTTCTTACACATATATATTCAGTTCTTACACATATATATTCAGTTCTTACACATATATATTCAGTTCTTACACATATATATTCAGTTCTTAAACATATATATTCCGTTCTTACGCATATATATTCAGTTCTTACACATATATATTCAGTTCTTACACATATATATTCAGTTCTTACACATATATATTCAGTTCTTACACATATATATTCAGTTCTAACACTTATATATTCAGTTCTTACACATATATATTCAGTACTTAAACATATATATTCCGTTCTTACGCATATATATTCAGTTCTTACACATATATATTCAGTTCTTACACATATATATTCAGTTCTTACACATATATATTCAGTTCTAACACTTATATATTCAGTTCTTACACATATATATTCAGTTCTTACACATATATATTCAGTTCTTACGCATATATATTCAGTTCTTACACATATATATTTCGTTCTTACACATATATATTCAGTTCTTACACATATATATTCAGTTCTTACACATATGTATTTAGTTCTTACACATATATATTCAGTTCTTACGCATATATACTCCGTTCTTACACATATATATTCAGTTCTTACACATATATATTCAGTTCTTACACATATATATTGAGTTCTTACACATATATATTCAGTTCTTACACATATATATTCAGTTCTTACACATATATATTCAGTTCTTACACATATATATTCAGTTCTTACGCATATATATTCCGTTCTTACGCATATATATTCCGTTCTTACGCATATATATTCAGTTCTTACACATATATATTCAGTTCTAACACATATAGATTCAGTTCTTACGCATATATAATCAGTTCTTTTCTTATATATTCAGTTCTTACACATATATATTCAGTTCTTACGCATATATACTCCTTTCTTACACATATATATTAAGTTCTTACACATATATATTCAGTTCTTACACATATATATTGAGTTCTTACAAATATATATTCAGTTCTTACACATATATATTCAGTTCTCACACATATATATTCAGTTCTTACGCATATATATTCCGTTCTTACGCATATATATTAAGTTCTTACGCATATATTCAGTTCTTACTCATATATATTCAGTTCTTACACATATATATTCCGTTCTTACCAATATATATTCAGTTCTTACACATATATATTCAGTTCTTACACATATATATTCAGTTCTCACACATATATATTCAGTTCTTACGCATATATATTCCGTTCTTACGCATATATATTAAGTTCTTACGCATATATTCAGTTCTTACGCATATATATTCAGTTCTTACACATATATATTCCGTTCTTACCAATATATATTCAGTTCTTACACATATATATTCAGTTCTTACACATTTATATTCAGTTCTTACACATATATATTCAGTTCTTACACATATATATTCAGTTCTTACGCATATATATTCAGTTCTTACACATATATATTTCGTTCTTATACATATATATTCAGTTCTTACACATATATATTCAGTTCTTACACATATATATTCAGTTCTTACACATATATATTCAGTTCTTGCGCATATATATTCCGTTCTTACGCATATATATTCCGTTCTTACGCACATATATTCCGTTCTTACGCATATATATTCAGTTCTTACACATATATATTCCGTTCTAACACATATATATTAAGTTCGTACACATATATATTCATTTCTTACACTATTTATTCAGTTCTTACACATATATAATCAGTTCTTACAAATATATATTCCGTTCTTACACATATATATTCAGTTCTTACACATATATATTCAGTTCTTACACATATATTTTCAGTTCTTACTCATATATTCCGTTCTTACGCATATATATTCCGTTCTTACACATATATATTCAGTGCTTACACATATATATTCAGTTCTTACACATATATATTCAGTTCTTACACACATATATTCAGTTCTTACACATATATATTCAGTTCTTACACATATATATTCAGTTCTTAAACATATATATTCCGTTCTTACGCATATATATTCAGTTCTTACACATATATATTCAGTTCTTACACATATATATTCAGTTCTTACACATATATATTCAGTTCTTACACATATATATTCAGTTCTAACACTTATATATTCAGTTCTTACACATATATATTCAGTTCTTAAACATATATATTCCGTTCTTACGCATATATATTCAGTTCTTACACATATATATTCAGTTCTTACACATATATATTCAGTTCTTACACATATATATTCAGTTCTAACACTTATATATTCAGTTCTTACACATATATATTCAGTTCTTACACATATATATTCAGTTCTTACGCATATATATTCAGTTCTTACACATATATATTTCGTTCTTACACATATATATTCAGTTCTTACACATATATATTCAGTTCTTACACATATGTATTTAGTTCTTACACATATATATTCAGTTCTTACGCATATATACTCCGTTCTTACACATATATATTCAGTTCTTACACATATATAATCAGTTCTTACACATATATATTGAGTTCTTACACATATATATTCAGTTCTTACACATATATATTCAGTTCTTACACATATATATTCAGTTCTTACACATATATATTCAGTTCTTACACATATATATTCAGTTCTTACGCATATATATTCCGTTCTTACGCATATATATTCCGTTCTTACGCATATATATTCAGTTCTTACACATATATATTCAGTTCTAACACATATAGATTCAGTTCTTACGCATATATAATCAGTTCTTTTCTTATATATTCAGTTCTTACACATATATATTCAGTTCTTACGCATATATACTCCGTTCTTACACATATATATTAAGTTCTTACACATATATATTCAGTTCTTACACATATATATTGAGTTCTTACAAATATATATTCAGTTCTTACACATATATATTCAGTTCTCACACATATATATTCAGTTCTTACGCATATATATTCCGTTCTTACGCATATATATTAAGTTCTTACGCATATATTCAGTTCTTACGCATATATATTCAGTTCTTACACATATATATTCCGTTCTTACCAATATATATTCAGTTCTTACACATATATATTCAGTTCTTACACATATATATTCAGTTCTTACACATATATATTCAGTTTTTACACATATATATTCAGTTCTTACGCATATATATTCAGTTCTTACACATATATATTTCGTTCTTATACATATATATTCAGTCTTACACATATATATTCAGTTCTTACACATATATATTCAGTTCTTACACATATATATTCAGTTCTTACGCATATATATTCCGTTCTTACGCATATATATTCCGTTCTTACGCACATATATTCCGTTCTTACGCATATATATTCAGTTCTTACACATATATATTCCGTTCTAACACATATATATTAAGTTCGTACACATATATATTCATTTCTTACACTATTTATTCAGTTCTTACACATATATAATCAGTTCTTACAAATATATATTCCGTTCTTACACATATATATTCAGTTCTTACACATATATATTCAGTTCTTACACATATATTTTCAGTTCTTACTCATATATTCCGTTCTTACGCATATATATTCCGTTCTTACACATATATATTCAGTGCTTACACATATATATTCAGTTCTTACACATATATATTCAGTTCTTACACATATATATTCAGTTCTTACACATATATATTCAGTTCTTACACATATATATTCAGTTCTTAAACATATATATTCCGTTCTTACGCATATATATTCAGTTCTTACACATATATATTCAGTTCTTACACATATATATTCAGTTCTTACACATATATATTCAGTTCTTACACATATATATTCAGTTCTAACACTTATATATTCAGTTCTTACACATATATATTCAGTTCTTAAACATATATATTCCGTTCTTACGCATATATATTCAGTTCTTACACATATATATTCAGTTCTTACACATATATATTCAGTTCTTACACATATATATTCAGTTCTAACACTTATATATTCAGTTCTTACACATATATATTCAGTTCTTACACATATATATTCAGTTCTTACGCATATATATTCAGTTCTTACACATATATATTTCGTTCTTACACATATATATTCAGTTCTTACACATATATATTCAGTTCTTACACATATGTATTTAGTTCTTACACATATATATTCAGTTCTTACGCATATATACTCCGTTCTTACACATATATATTCAGTTCTTACACATATATATTCAGTTCTTACACATATATATTTAGTTCTTACACATATATATTCAGTTCTTACGCATATATATTCCGTTCTTACACATATATATTCAGTTCTTACACATATATATTCAGTTCTTACACATATATATTCCGTTCTTACGCATATATATTCCGTTCTTACGCATATATATTCCGTTTTTACGCATATATTCCGTTCTTACACATATATATTCAGTTCTTACACATATATATTCAGTTCTTACACATATATAATCAGTTCTTACACATATATATTCAGTTCTTACACATATATATTCCGTTCTTACGCATATATATTCCGTTCTTACGCATATATATTCCGTTTTTACGCATATATTCCGTTCTTACACATATATATTCAGTTCTTACACATATATATTCAGTTCTTACGAATATATTCAGTTCTTACGCATATATATTCAGTTCTTACACATATATATTCAGTTCTTACACATATATATTCAGTTCTTACGCATATATATTCAGTTCTTACACATATATATTTAGTTCTTACACATATATATTCAGTTCTTACACATATATATTCTGTTCTTACACATATATATTCCGTTCTTACGCATATATATTCAGTTCTTACACATATATATTCAGTTCTTACACATATATATTCAGTTCTTACACATATATTTTCAGTTCTTATTCATATATATTCCGTTCTTACGCATATATATTCCGTTCTTACACATATATATTCAGATCTTACACATATATATTCAGTTCTTACACATATATATTCCGTTCTTACGCATATATATTCCGTTCTTACGCATATATATTCCGTTTTTACGCATATATTCAGTTCTTACGCAAATATTCAGTTCTTATGCATATATACTCCGTTCTTACACATATATATTCAGTTCTTACACATATATATTCAGTTCTTACACATATATATTGAGTTCTTACAAATATATATTCAGTTCTTACACATATATATTCAGTTCTTACACATATATATTCAGTTCTTACAAATATATATTCCGTTCTTACGCATATATATTCAGTTCTTACACATATATATTCAGTTCTTACACATATATATTGAGTTCTTACAAATATATATTCAGTTTTTACACATATATATTCAGTTCTTACACATATATATTCAGTTCTTACAAATATATATTCCGTTCTTACGCATATATATTCAGTTCTTAGGCATATATTCAATTCTTACGCATATATATTCAGTTCTTACACATATATATTCAGTTTTTACGCATATATATTCAGTTCTTACACATATATATTTCATTCTTACGCATATATATTCCGTTCTTACACATATATATTCAGTTCTTACACATATATATTCCATTCTTACGCATATATATTCAGTTCTTACACATATATATTCAGTTCTTACACATATATATTCAGTTCTTGCACATATATATTCAGTTTTTACACATATATATTCAGTTCTTACACATATATTTTCAGTTCTTACTCATATATTTTCCGTTCTTACGCATATATATTCCGTTCTTACACATATATATTCCGTTCTTACACATATATATTAAGTTTTTACACATATATATTCATTTCTTACACTATTTATTCAGTTCTTACACATATATAATCAGTTCTTACAAATATATATTCCGTTCTTACACATATATATTCAGTTCTTACGAATATATTCAGTTCTTACGCATATATATTCAGTTCTTACACATATATATTCAGTTATTACACATATATATTCAGTTCTTACGCATATATATTCAGTTCTTACACATATATATTCAGTTCTTACACATATATATTCAGTTCTTACACATATATATTCAGTTCTTACACATATATATTCAGTTCTTACACATATATATTCCGTTCTTACGCATATATTTTCAGTTCTTGCACATATATATTCAGTTTTTACACATATATATTCAGTTCTTACACATATATTTTCAGTTCTTACTCATATATTTTCCGTTCTTACGCATATATATTCCGTTCTTACACATATATATTCAGTTCTTACACATATATATTCAGTTCTTACACATATATTTTCAGTTCTTACTCATATATTCCGTTCTTACGCATATATATTCCGTTTTTACGCATATATTCAGTTCTTACGCAAATATTCAGTTCTTACGCATATATACTCCGTTCTTACACATATATATTCAGTTCTTACACATATATATTCAGTTCTTACACATATATATTGAGTTCTTACAAATATATATTCAGTTCTTACACATATATATTCAGTTCTTACACATATATATTCAGTTCTTACAAATATATATATTCCGTTCTTACGCATATATATTCAGTTCTTACACATATATATTCAGTTCTTACACATATATATTGAGTTCTTACAAATATATATTCAGTTTTTACACATATATATTCAGTTCTTACACATATATATTCAGTTCTTACAAATATATATTCCGTTCTTACGCATATATATTCAGTTCTTAGGCATATATTCAATTCTTACGCATATATATTCAGTTCTTACACATATATATTCAGTTTTTACGCATATATATTCAGTTCTTACACATATATATTTCATTCTTACGCATATATATTCCGTTCTTACACATATATATTCAGTTCTTACACATATATATTCCATTCTTACGCATATATATTCAGTTCTTACACATATATATTCAGTTCTTACACATATATATTCAGTTCTTACACATATATATTCGGTTCTTACACATATATATTCAGTTCTTACACATATATATTCAGTTCTCACACATATATATTCAGTTCTTACGCATATATATTCAGTTCTTACACATATATATTTCGTTCTTACACATATATATTCAGTTCTTACACATATATATTCAGTTCTTACACATATATATTCAGTTCTTACACATATATATTCAGTTCTTACGCATATATATTCCGTTCTTACGCATATATATTCCGTTCTTACGCACATATATCCCGTTCTTACGCATATATATTCAGTTCTTACACATATATATTCCGTTCTTACACATATATATTAAGTTTTTACACATATATATTCATTTCTTACACTATTTATTCAGTTCTTACACATATATAATCAGTTCTTACAAATATATATTCCGTTCTTACACATATATATTCAGTTCTTACGAATATATTCAGTTCTTACGCATATATATTCAGTTCTTACACATATATATTCAGTTATTACACATATATATTCAGTTCTTACGCATATATATTCAGTTCTTACACATATATATTCAGTTCTTACACATATATATTCAGTTCTTACACATATATATTCAGTTCTTACACATATATATTCAGTTCTTACACATATATATTCCGTTCTTACGCATATATATTCAGTTCTTGCACATATATATTCAGTTCTTACACATATATATTCAGTTCTTACACATATATTTTCAGTTCTTACTCATATATTTTCCGTTCTTACGCATATATATTCCGTTCTTACACATATATATTCAGTTCTTACACATATATATTCAGTTCTTACACATATATTTTCAGTTCTTACTCATATATTCCGTTCTTACGCATATATATTCCGTTCTTACACATATATATTCAGTGCTTACACATATATATTCAGTTCTTACACATATATATTCAGTTCTTACACATATATATTCAGTTCTTACACATATATATTCAGTTCTTACACATATATATTCAGTTCTTAAACATATATATTCCGTTCTTACGCATATATATTCAGTTCTTACAGATATATATTCAGTTCTTACACATATATATTCAGTTCTTACACATATATATTCAGTTCTTACACATATATATTCAGTTCTTACACTTATATATTCAGTTCTTACACATATATATTCAGTTCTTACACATATATATTCAGTTCTTACGCATATATATTCAGTTCTTACACATATATATTTCGTTCTTACACATATATATTCAGTTCTTACACATATATATTCAGTTCTTACACATATGTATTTAGTTCTTACACATATATATTCCGTTCTTACGCATATATATTCCGTTCTTACGCATATTTATTCCGTTTTTACGCATATATTCAGTTCTTACTCATATATTCAGTTCTTACACATATATATTCAGTTTTTACACATATATATTCAGTTCTTACACATATATATTCAGTTCTTACAAATATATATTCCGTTCTTACGCATATATATTCAGTTCTTACGCATATATTCAGTTCTTACGCATATATATTCAGTTCTTACACATATATATTCAGTTATTACGCATATATATTCAGTTCTTACACATATATATTCCATTCTTACGCATATATATTTTGTTCTTACACATATATATTCAGTTCTTACACATATATATTCCGTTCTTACGCATATATTCAGTTCTTACACATATATATTCAGTTCTTACACAAATATATTCAGTTCTTACACATATATTTTCAGTTCTTACTCATATATATTCCGTTCTTACGCATACATATTCCGTTCTTACACATATATATTCAGTTCTTACACATATATATTCAGTTCTTACACATATATATTCAGTTCTTACACATATATATTCAGTTCTTACGCATATATATTCAGTTCTTACACATATATATTTCGTTCTTACACATATATATTCCGTTCTTACGCATATATAATCCGTTCTTACGCATATATATTCCGTTTTTACGCATATATTCAGTTCTTACGCATATATTCAGTTCTTACGCATATATACTCCGTTCTTACACATATATATTCAGTTCTTACACATATATATTCAGTTCTTACACATATATATTGAGTTCTTACACATATATATTCAGTTCTTACACACATATATTCAGTTCTTACACATATATATTCTTACGCATATATATTCCGTTCTTACAAATATATATTCAGTTCTAACACATATATATTCAGTTCTTACGCATATATATTCAGTTCTTACACATATATATTCAGTTCTTACACATATATATTCAGTTCTTACACATATATATTCAGTTCTTACACATATATTTTCAGTTCTTACTCATATATTCCGTTATTACGCATATATATTCCGTTCTTACACATATATATTCAGTGCTTACACATATATATTCAGTTCTTACACATATATATTCAGTTTTTACACATATATATTCAGTTCTTACACATATATATTCAGTTCTTACACATATATATTCAGTTCTTAAACATATATATTCCGTTCTTACGCATATATATTCAGTTCTTACACATATATATTCAGTTCTTACACATATATATTCAGTTCTTACACATATATATTCAGTTCTTACACATATATATTCAGTTCTTATACTGATATATTCAGTTCTTACACATATATATTCAGTTCTTACACATATATATTCAGTTCTTACGCATATATATTCAGTTCTTACACATATATATTTCGTTCTTACACATATATATTCAGTTCTTACACATATATATTCAGTTCTTACACATATATATTCAGTTCTTACACATATATATTCCGTTCTTACGCATATATATTCCGTTCTTACGCATATATACTCCGTTCTTACACATATATATTCAGTTCTTACACATATATATTCAGTTCTTACACATATATATTGAGTTCTTACACATATATAGTCAGTTCTTACACATATATATTCAGTTCTTACACATATATATTCAGTTCTTACAAATATATATTCCGTTCTTACGCATATATATCCAGTTCTTACGCATATATTCAGTTCTTACGCATATATATTCAGTTCTTACACATATATATTCAGTTATTACGCATATATATTCAGTTCTTACACATATATATTCCATTCTTACGCATATATATTTCGTTCTTTCACATATATATTCAGTTCTTACTCATATATATTCCGTTCTTACGCATATATATTCAGTTCTTACACATATATATTCAGTTCTTACACATATATATTCAGTTCTTACACATATATTTTCAGTTCTTACTCATATATATTCCGTTCTTACGCATACATATTCCGTTCTTACACATATATATTCAGTTCTTACACATATATATTCAGTTCTTACACATATATATTCAGTTCTTACACATATATATTCAGTTCTTACCCATATATATTCCGTTCTTACGCATATATATTCCGTTTTTACGCATATGTTCAGTTCTTACGCATATATTCAGTTCTTACGCATATATACTCCGTTCTTACACATATATATTCAGTTCTTACACATATATATTCAGTTCTTACACATATATATTGAGTTCTTACACATATATATTCAGTTCTTACACATATATATTCAGTTCTTACACATATATATTCAGTACTTACAAATATATATTCCGTTCTTACGCATATATATTCAGTTCTTACACATATATATTCAGTTCTTACGCATATATATTTAGTTCTTACACATATATATTCAGTTCTTACACATATATATTCTGTTCTTACACATATATATTCCGTTCTTACGCATATATATTCAGTTCTTACATATATATATTCAGTTCTTACACATATATATTCAGTTCTTACACATATATATTTTCAGTTCTTATTCATATATATTCCGTTCTTACGCATATATATTCCGTTCTTACACATATATATTCAGTTCTTACACATATATATTCAGTTCTTATTCATACATATTCCGTTCTTACGCATATATATTCCGTTCTTACACATATATATTCAGTTCTTACACATATATATTCAGTTCTTACACATATATATTCAGTTCTTACACATATATATTCAGTTGTTACGCATATATATTCAGTTCTTACACATATATATTTCGTTCTTATACATATATATTCAGTTCTTACACATATATATACAGTTCTTACACATATATATTCAGTTCTTACACATATATATTCATTTCTTACGCATATATATTCCGTTCTTACGCATATATATTCCGTTCTTACGCACATATATTCCGTTCTTACGCATATATATTCAGTTCTTACACATATATATTCCGTTCTAACACATATATATTAAGTTCTTACACATATATATTCATTTCTTACACTATTAATTCAGTTCTTACACATATATAATCAGTTCTTAACAATATATATTCCGTTCTTACACATATATATTCAGTTCATACGAATATATTCAGTTCTTACGCATATATATTCAGTTCTTACACATATATATTCAGTTATTACACATATATATTCAGTTCTTACGCATATATATTCAGTTCTTACACATATATATTCAGTTCTTACACCATATATATTCAGTTCTTACACATATATATTCAGTTCTTACACATATATATTCCGTTCTTACTCATATATATTCAGTTCTTGCACATATATATTCAGTTCTTAAACATATATATTCCGTTCTTACGCATATATATTCAGTTCTTACAGATATATATTCAGTTCTACAATATATTCAGTTCTTACACATATATATTCAGTTCTTACACATATATATTCAGTTCTTACACATATATTTTCAGTTCTTACTCATATATTTCCGTTCTTACGCATTATATATTCCGTTCTTACACATATATATTCAGTGCTTACACATATATATTCAGTTCTTACACATATATATTCAGTTCTTACACATATATATTCAGTTCTTACACATATATATTCAGTTCTTACACATATATATTCAGTTCTTAAACATATATATTCCGTTCTTACGCATATATATTCAGTTCTTACAGATATATATTCAGTTCTTACACATAAATATTCAGTTCTTACACATATATATTCAGTTCTTACACATATATATTCAGTTCTTACACTTATATATTCAGTTCTTACACATATATATTCAGTTCTGTACACATATATATTCAGTTCTTACGCATATATATTCAGTTCTTACACATATATATTTCGTTCTTACACATATATATTCAGTTCTTACACATATATATTCAGTTCTTACACATATGTATTTAGTTCTTACACATATATATTCCGTTCTTACGCATATATATTCCGTTCTTTACGCAATATTTATTCCGTTTTTACGCATATATTCAGTTCTTACTCATATATTCAGTTCTTACACATATATTTCAGTTTTTACACATATATATCAGTTCTTACACATATATATTCAGGTTCTTACAAATATATATTCCGTTCTACGCATAATATTCAGTTCTTACGCATATATTCAGTTCTTACGCATATATATTCAGTTCTTACACATATATATTCAGTTATTACGCATATATATTCAGTTCTTACACATATATATTCCATTCTTACGCATATTTATTTTGTTCTTACACATATATATGTCAGTTCTTACACATATATATTCCGTTCTTAGGGCATATATCAGTTCTACACATATATATTCAGTTCTTACACAAATATATTCAGTTCTACACATATATTTTCAGTTCTTACTCATATATATTTCCGTTCTTACGCATACATATTCCGTTCTTACACATATATATTCAGTTTCTTACACATATATATTCAGTTCTTACACATATATATTCAGTTCTTACACATATATATTCAGTTCTTACGCATATATATTCAGTTCTTACACATATATATTCGTTCTTACACATATAATTCCGTTCTTACGCATATATAATCCGTTCTTACGCATATATATTCCGTTTTTACGCATTATATTCAGTTCTTACGCATATATTCAGTTCTTACGCATATATACTCCGTTCTTACACATATATATTCAGTTCTTACACATATATATTCAGTTCTTACACATATATATGAGTTCTTACAGCATATATATTCAGTTCTTACACACATATATTCAGTTCTTACACATATATATTCTTACGCATATATATTCCGTTCTTACAAATATATATTCAGTTCTAACACATATATATTCAGTTCTTACGCATATATATTCAGTTCTTACACATATATATTCAGTTCTTACACATATATATTCAGTTCTTACACATATATATTCAGTTCTTACACATATATTTTCAGTTCTTACTCATATATTCCGTTATTACGCATATATATTCCGTTCTTACACATATATATTCAGTGCTTACACATATATATATCAGTTCTTACACATATATATTCAGTTTTTACACATATATATTCAGTTCTTACACATATATATTCAGTTCTTACACATATATATTCAGTTCTTAAACATATATATTCCGTTCTTACGCATATATATTCAGTTCTTACACATATATATTCAGTTCTTACACATATATATTCAGGTTCTTACACATATATATTCAGTTCTTACACATATATATTCAGTTC
>JAWPHD010017888.1:0-42482 GCA_037043455.1 Cyrtodaria siliqua
CGTAAACTTTTATTTGTAGCGACTACTCCTCTGAAACTACTCAATGGATTTTCATGAAACTTTACAGAAATGTTGCCCATGAAGTCTAGTTGATCCTAGCAAAAATTCATGTAGATGTGAAATCCAAGATGGCCACCAAATCTAAAAAATAGGTTTTTAAAAAAACAAGTTTGTAGCGACTACTTCTTGAAAAACTCTAAGGAATATTGACATGGGACTTTTTCTAAAATGATCAGCATGACATGATGTTGGTCCTTGTCGAAAATCGTTTTGATTCGACTTTAAACATGGCTGCCAGCGGCCATCTTTGTTTACATAGAGTTTATATAATGAAAACTTGTAGCGCCTAGTCCTCTGAAACTGCTTAACAGATTTTCATGAAACTTCACAGGAATGTTTCTCTTGATGTCTAATTGATCATAGCAAAAATTTCAGGTCGGCCGGAAATTCAAGATGGCCGCCACGGCTAAAAATAGATTTTTAAAAAATATGTTTTGTAGCGACTACTTCTTGAAAACTATAAGAGATATTGATATGGGGACTTTTTCTTAAATGATCAGCATGACATGATGGTTATCCGAGTCGAACATTATTTTGATTCAATTTTAAACATGGCTGTCAGTGGCCATCTTTGTTACATAGAGTTATATAATGAAAAACTTGTAGCGACTACTCCTCTGAAACTACTGGACGGATTTTCATGAAACCTCACAGGAATGTTGCTCTTGATGTCTAATTGATCCTAGCAAAATTTCAGGTTGGCCTGAAATTCAAGATGGCCGCCACGGCTAAAAATATATTTTCAAAAAACACGTTTGTAGCGACTACTTCCTGAAATCAAAATCAATCAGTAGAGCTTCAAGGTCATTTACCTCTTGTTATGAAATTTCATTCATAGAAGAAAAGTGGGACAAATTTAAAAAACTAGACACAACAGAATTATTGCACATGATTACCAGGTGAGCGATCTAGGGCCATCCTGGGCCCTCTTGCTCAAATTTAAACTCTAAAAGTAATTAACAGAGTCAAATTCCTGATCATAAACGCTTTATTCAATAAAAAAATTATAAGAAAAAAAATCTTATTGCTGTACTTATGAAGTTGATTTCATTAACAGGTCATCAAATAAAGCTTAGTTCTCTGTTATCTCTGACAGGACTGCATGTTCACTGTGGCATATCTTTCTAATATCCTTTAAGAAACCATGGTTCATGGGGTCAAATCCCTATTGGGATCACTCTTTTGTCCCGTCCGTCGTCCGGTCCGTTGTCGTCGTTAACTTTTGCTTCAAACGACTTTCTCGGAAACCATTTGGCCAATTTTTGACCAAATTTCACATGGATCATCCTTAGATAAATGCTTTTTTAAGTTTGTTAAAAATTAAGTCAGTGCAACATCCAAAATGGCCACCAATAACCATATATCGTTGAAACCGTAAAAAAATATTTTTCTCAAGAACCGCTGGACAGATTTTCAACAGTTTTTCTTTTTAAAATGATCGCCAACTCCTAGACTGTCAAGTTTGTTCAAATGAAGTCTCCGGGGGTCAAAAAATGGTCGTGCCCCTGAGGTCCCAAAGTTTGTATATTGAGATTTTTGCATGTTTTTTCATAGATTTAATTATATAGGATTTTTTTTTTTAAAAATCATCTTCTCTGAAACAACAAGGCACAGAGGCTCTCATGTATTACATGTGGTCTTCTACATTGGTATTTTTTTTTCACAATTGTGGCTTTTTTTTTCTGCTTTTTTTTTCACACTACCGGGTAGTTTGTTTTTGGTTTTTTGTAAACAAAATTTTACCGTCTTACTTTCGCAATATTGTTTTTTGATACATATACATCATATTATGTTTGAATGCTTGTATTTTTTGTTTTTAACAAAGTATGTATGTATGTATTGAGTTTTGAGTTTTGAGTTGAATATCGCTTTTAACAATTAATTTTGCAATACTTTTTTCACAAATTGGGCAGTTACCACACTTTTTTTCACAAAATGACCAGACTAGGGAGTCTTCACAATTTTTAGAAAAAAGCCCTGTAGCAGAACGCAATATAAATAAAACCAAGAGCTCAATGACCTTGAAGCTCTACTGATAGATTTTGATAGCTAGATCAGCAAATTCCTGTGAAGTTTCATAAAAATCTGTCAAGTAGTTTCAGAGGAGTAGTCGCTACAAGTTGAAGTTTTTACCATATAACTCTAGGTAAACAAAGATGGCCACTGGCAGCCATGTTAAATGTCGAATCAAAATAATTTTCGACAAGGATCAACATCTTGTCATGCTGATCATTTCAGAAAAAGTCCCATATCAATATCACTTATAGTTTTCAAGAAGTAGTCGCTAAAAACTTATTTTTTAAAAATCTATTTTTAGCTATGGTGGCCATCTTGAATTTCTGGCCGACCTGAAAAATTTCTGGCAGACCTGAAAATTTCTGGCAGACCTGAAATTTTGCTAGGATCAGTTAGATATCAAGAGCAACATTCCTGTAAAGTTTCATGAAAACCCGCCAAGTCGTTTCAGAGGAGTAGTCGCTACAAGTTTTTACTATATAACTCTATGTAAACAAAGATGGCCACTGGCAGCCATGTTTAAAGTCGAATCAAAACGATTTTTGACAAGGACCAACATCATGTCATGCTGATCATTTTAGAAAAAGTCCCATATCAAATTCACTTATAGTTTTCAAGAAGTAGTCGCTACAAACTTGTATTTTAAACATCTATTTTTAGCTTTGGTGGCCATCTTGGATTTCACATCAACATGAATTTTTGCTAAGATCAACTAGACTTCATAGGCAACATTTCTGATCAGTCGAGCTAATGATATCGTTCAATACAACTTTTACTGAATTACTTTTGTATTTGCACAGGTGTAAATCGTTTAATTGAAAATAACACTTGTCGGAATAAATGATATACTCTAACTACCAGTTATTGGAAGTTAGTGTATGGCAGACAGCTGAAATGGACATGCTACAAAACAAATAGAGTATAGTCTCATCTAGTTGGTTTGTTGAACACCTTGATGTTTAAATCAACCAATTCGATGAGACCATACTGTGTGTATTACATAGTTCCTAAATCACAGAAATAAATGGGTGGTCTGCCTCAACCACTAAAAATTGACCGTCATACATATAGTCTAAGTTTTAAAAATGTTCGGAAAAATGATTTTAAACCCCGAACAAAGGGGTGTTTCGGGGAAATGACTGATCAGCAGCCAGACATTGTAAACCCTGAACCGCCTGCGAGTTACTCGCAGGCTGATGGGGGTTTACAATGGATGCATTTTAAGGCTATTATAGTCATGCTTAGCGGGTTAAGAGTTAAATTGCCTACTGGCATCTTTAAAGGGACATACAGCAATCTTGATTTTTCTATACAGTTTGAAAATTTGCCAGTCACGAATATATTTTTTCATATTCATATAAATAAAAGTATTTAGTAAACCCTAATTTAAATAGTGATAACATACACGTAATTAATATTTTGATGATTTAACGTGAAAAATGTAATTATGTAACATTTTAATTTGTGGTAGAGTCACTGCTAGGGTTTGTACTATAATGAGTTCTTATTGATGCCCGTAAGCATGTATATATATCTGCAGAAATGAAACTTACGCACCATTTTGAGTGAGCAGAAATAAAAATTCAACACTTTACAAAGCATGTGGGTAAAACAAAACAGAGATTTTACACACCATTTCCAACTCTGCCCAAAGGTGAAAATGGGCATATCCGTATATTATTGTGAACGATAATGCAATTAAATCAATGGATTTAGGAAAAAGTATTTAATAAACAAAGACACGGTTAGGTGTTGTAGTTGTTTTTTATACAACTGTTGTGTTATTTACCACTTGGATATTAGGCTACTAACTATTCACTAATTCAGCCCCACAATTTATATCACACAAATATCACATACTTTAATGGAAACAAACCCAGATCCACTTTACCTCATGTGGAAAAAACTGATGTAACATAAATCCTGACTCATGCAGAGCTTTTTTTTCAAGAAAATTGGGAAAAGGCCTAGGCCTGCTGATTTTGAGGAAAAGAAGTGCGAGATTGTCAAAATTGGGAGAAAAAGAGCGTGATGTTCGTTATTTATGGCAATTTATTTTTTAAGGTACACATGACAATCTTGAGTTTTATATCTTAAAGAGACACATGGCAATCTGAGTTTTATATCTTAAAGGGACACATGACAATCTTGAGTTTTATATCTTAAAGGGACACATGGCAATCTGAGTTTTATATCTTAAAGGGACCGATGGCAATCTGAGTTGTATATCTTAAAGGGACACATGGCAATCTGAGTTTTATATCTTAAAGGGACACATGGCAATCTGAGTTTTATATCTTAAAGGTACACATGGCAATCTGAGTTTTATATCTTAAAGGGACACATGGCAATCTGATCTGTATAACTTAAAGGGACACATGACAATCTTGAGTTTTATATTAAGAATTAAATTAGCACCTCAATGTATTAATCATACAGTACAGCTCACGCGAAACACACACTTCACTCGATTCGCCGAGTTTGGTCGTATCGAGTTTCGCGCGAAAGTATGCGGAGTCGGTGTTTGTCCTCGGCGAATTCACGCGGAGAAAGTACGCTATTGCCGAGTGATAGCCACTCCGAGTTACTCCGCGTAGAATCCAATTAAGCAAAAGTGCACACCTGTGAACTCCGCGTACCTCGGCGTGACGGATGCCGCGTATCTCGGCGTAAAATTTAATTAACTGTAATTTTCCTTTGACGTCGGCCATTTTTTTTAGAATTGAATAGAATATTTCCAATCACGGGCCACCAAGTACATGTATGTAATGTAATAAACCAAGTACATGTATGTAATGTAATAAATATAGGCACGCACACAAAACAAATGCTTGATTGTGACGAGGAGTATTAATCAAATTATGAAGCAACATTAAATTGATAAAAACAAGTAGGGGTCTACAAATTACATGCACAAGATGTGTAAACCTTTAAAATGACCTTGCCGTTGAATTGAATTAAATTTGGAATTTATAGTCGCACCGACTATATATATATATATTCCAATTTAATTCAATTAAAATACGTAATTCAGATAATGAAAACTGTTTTACACTTAAATTGCCCAACCATTTGTATTTCACCAAAAGCTTTAAAATTAACGTAGTTATCGGAATTGGCAATTCAGTGAAAAAATTTGCGCTCTATACATATTACAACATTCTTTTCAGGTAGAAGTTTGATCAGCAAATAGATGTATATCGGTGCACAAGTTCGTACATGTAACTGTTGATTATGTGCAGCATAGAACCGGAGATAACGAAGTGTAATCAGATTAATTTCATTTCCTATTGTATACCCGCGTGCCCGAACCCATCATTGTATGACTGTACGTTTATAATTTAATAAAAACATGGAAAAGTTGTTTGATGTTTAGTTTTCAGGCAAGTATATGTGGTATTGTTGCGCCGACGACTCACTACTACATATCTTTAGTACCGACATATTTTGCAAGGTGGATTATTTCTTTTTAACTATTAATTGAAACTGAAAAACAATGACCCCCACCCCGTGCATTTTTTTCTAATTTCTTCGCAGGTGAATATCATGAAGGTGAGAAAAAAACGTATTCTATTTTTCAATGACATGCTAGATCATTATTAAATTGACTGTATGAGGCCTATTATGAAATATTAAGTGTATACGTTTGAAGTTATTAAAGTGAGAAGATGTGTTTGATATATCAAAGCATTTTTTTAAATCGACTTCCTGCACAATTATGACCTATTAATCCGTATCTTCTTCTAATTTCTTAAGAGTAGAGACAATGATCATGAAGGTGAGAAAAAAACACGTCGTCTTTTTCAATGACATGTTAGATTTTTATTAAATTGCCTGTACGCAGCTTGTTTAGAAATATTAAGTATATGTTTGAAGTCATTAACCTGAGAAGATGTGTTTTTCATATCAAAGCATTTTTTTAAATCGACTTTCTGCACAAAATGTATCCCCTATTGTTATACCATGCAGCATCTTACGCGATTTACAAAAGTAATTAAATTGGTCTAAAGACATCGCCCTGGCGAATTCCTCTAGTCACAGATTAAATCGTAGTTTTTGTGGGAGGGTGATTTTTTTTTTACAATTGTGTCTACCTTGTTTTTTCCCCTTTAATATCGATGTTTAATAATGATCTTACACGAGTGCCTGATTAATATTGAATTTATCAAACAAGTTAGATACTGCGTCCATTAAGTTATACCAAGCAACATATTCCAAAAGTAATTAAATAGGTCTAAAGACATCGCCCTGGCGAATTCCCTTGTTCACAAATTTAGCGAAAGTAAAACATAAGCCTGAATATTTTTACATGTAACTTGCAGTTGAATATTTCTATACACTTTTGGAGACGCTGTCTCCTTGTTGCAGTACATAAATACAAGTGACTGATGACAGGGAAAACTTAAAAAAAAAAGTGTTGATGTGGTAATGAAACATACATGTAACTGTGCAACTATATCCATTTGCTGATGTTGGATGTGTTTATGCGTGTGTATAAGGCTGTATATATATATATGTGTGTGTGTACCTTTTCTACTTACATGTCAGCTAGCTGTTTATAAACATGAACAATAACATATTTTCTTGTTAGAAGTTTTAAAATGGAATACTTCTCCCTCTATAGTCATTACCAAACACAAATGCAAACAGCTTTGCCGTTTATCAAGTTCGGTTGAAATTTTTTATTTTTTAAGAACATGCTTGTATATTAAAACATGAGGACTCTGTGTTTTTTTGTTTCTTATTAATTCACAATAGTTTAGTGTTTTTCTTATTAATTCATAATGGTTTAGTGTTTGTTAGCTGATGTTAATATGTAACTGAGTGATCACAAACCAAGAATGATGTAGATGTTGCGATATATCGACACGACTACACCATATGAATGAGTTATATATGCTCCCAAAACTAGCTTCGAGTTTGGGATGACAGTAGGGTGTTTGAGGTTTGGTGCACCCTAGAACCTGGTTTAAACCCCAGTCTTTTTTGCCACTGACCGTTTGAAGACGACAGCCCTATTGTCAACCTTTTTTTGTGTGTTTTTGACGTCATATTCCTTATTAACATTTCCATTCATGTTTTTCGTTTTGCGTGTTTTAGAGTTAACTGTATTCTGGGGAAGCTGCTTTTCCTGTTCGACTTTTATACTTTTTTTAAGTGTTTCTATGACCAAACTTCTGTTGCCCTGATTGCTAGGTTAAAGGATAATTTTACATCATTTTTATAAATAGATAGCCTACTGCAGTGTTGCAGTGATGGTTTAAATATTTCATTATGTATTATTACTGGTGCGACAGATTGCGGCAGGTGCTGTTCATAAAAAAACACACCATACTTTTGAACATTTTCATGTCAAGGATATTGTCAATGGACAGGCTAAATTCATAATATGTTGTTTTTTCAAATAACTTGTAATTAAGGAATTATAAGGCCAGTATCAACTTTTTTTGTTGATCAACCCTCGTATTTGACAAAATCAGCAATTATTTTTATAAAGTTGGTCTTAAAATCCACTTACGTAGGTTCATGTATGTACACGCACCTGATACCACAAAACATCAACGCAAACGAAATATGTATTTACCACGGTACGTCCCTAATTATCTATACTAGTGTAATGGAAGCGTGATCTAACCTGGTTACTGCGACATGTACATGTAGAGTACATGTTTACAATATCGTAACTCTGCTCAATACACATGCTCAATACACATAAAATCGCCTGATTCAGAGTCCTGACCATGGCAACGCGCTTGACAACCTGTAAGACAATGTGTGCTAAGAAATAGAGTGTGTATTTAAGTTTTGTGTTTGGAAGTTAGCATTGGTTGCCGTTACAGATTAAAACTAAATATTTATTTCGTCCTCATGACAGTTGTGTTTAATTGCATTTGAGAGTACAGCAGCACAAACGTCAACTATAAGGTAACTTTATTACTTTCATCAACTATAAGGTAACTTTATTACTTTCACGCACAGTGTACATTTACAAAAAACATAAAAATAAAACACGTAGATCTATGCAGATGTACATTACCTGTACGAATGCCGTTCATCATTGTTTCAGACAGAAACATTCAAGTCCGATAAAAAGGTCATTTACCTGAATAATTGACGACTCGGCGAATGCCGAGTTTGTCTACGCGGAGTTTCTCGGCGAAGTTACGCTAGTCGTTCGTTCAAGTCCGCTAAAAAGGTCATTTACCTGTATAATTGACGACTCGGCGAATGCCGAGTTTGTCTGCGCGGAGTATCTCGGCGAAGTTACGCTAGTCGTTCGTCACATAGCTGATTTCCACTAGGCGTAGTTTTATCGTCCAAACTCCGCGTAATTACGTAATTTCTGAATTCCTCACTCGGCGTGAAAGAGTAAAGTGTGTGTTTCGCGTGAGCTGTACTGTATATCATTTTGACTTTAAAGCTGCTTGCATATAATTAAATTAAATTAAATGAGATTTTCGTTTTTCTTCCAAAGTTTTAAATATATTATCGGTGCATTATAATCAATAGTTAGAAATATGTATAAACAATTTGCCTTGAACTGTTCTAACAATTTATACGAATGATTGCAAATTTACAGTTACGTAGAAAAACTAACAGGAGGCCGCAGGTTTTAAAAAAAATCAAAATTGCCATGTGTCCCTTTAAAGGTTAAAAGGACACCGACACCGTCCGTAAGTAAGCATATATTGAGCATGACCAAATAACCCTCTTGACTTTTATTCCGTGAAATGTATACATGAAAACATGAGCATAGACCCTTTAAAGTCTGTGGTAATACATTCGTGAGTTTGAAAAAAAAAGCTTTTAATTATTATTTGTAAATAAAGTGGGACCCACCATATTTACCTTTTCTGCGATCACGTGACTTCCATTAGCGCATTAGGTTTTCACCATAGTATGTATTGCGTAATATGTATAGCCCGGTTAGCTCAGTCGGGATCTATGTCGACTACTTTACGCTCACGCTCATTATTATTACCGCGAGTGTAATTTTAGTTTGGGCTGAGAGTTCAAACGCCCGAAGCGGTTTCTCTTTTTTTTGTACCGCGATTGAATTCCATCAAACAATCCTGCTTTTAATTAGTAAATATTCAATAATGTTTGGTGTGTAATGTTTGCGAACAAAATGTGTGTGTGTTTTATAAGCTAAAAGTTACGGACATTGTCCCTTTAAGGGAAAATGGAAGAATGGGAATTTTTTTTCTCAGAATTGTGGGAAAAAACATTTTTTTTGCAATTGGGAAGAGGCCGAATTTCGGCCCCATTTAAATAGGTTAAAAAGCCTGGACCGTCTCTATATATAAGATGCACCCCTTATTCAGACCTTATAAATGATGAAAAATGTGGGTCTTATATTCCGGAAAACGGCGGATTCATTTGTTGATAAGATTAAAAAAAAACAACAGTATCATGGTGCTGATATAGTCGATGCTCATTGGCTAAATCATATGTTGTTACTTGAAGGTCTATGTAGAAATTAATCATTGGCTAAATCATAATATGTTGTTACTTGAAGGTCTGTGTAGAAATTAATCAGTTAAAGGACTATTGTTATATTTGCTGGAGGCACTTCTTCTGTATTTCAAAAAGAAAGTTAGTTGTTTTGGTTTCTATGTTAATATGTTGATAATAGTCAGGGTTGACTGCAAGATTGCCCGTGTCGCTTTATATATATATACTTTTAATAATCTCTTCTCAAAAAAAGATGCTGCTTTAATTCTTATTTCAACTGATACACTTTAACATTATTGTTCCAACACATTCCAACATATAGTTTGTTCTCCCTATCACAGTAAGTGATGGAGGATGGCCCATTATGTTCTCCTACCAGTAGTATCTGTATCTTGATACACTCGGCTGTAATCTGGTGGATGTTATGGGAACCCCAGCCACAGACATATACTGTCCCTGTCCTGCCTATAGCCAGACCACGTGGCTCCTCCAGGTTATCATCCTTATAGACTGCCTTCACGGTACTGTCCATTGCCATACATGTCACTGTGTGCTTACTGTAATCAGACACGTACACGGCCGTCTTATCTGGGCTGATCGCTATGTAGCATGGATGTACCAACAGTTGTTTATTAATGGTATGATTCATCAGAGATCTCAACACGGTGCCGGTCATGTTGATTATATCCACCTTAGGTGGCCCCGCAAATGTCACTATCAGTGTCCCATCATTATGTACTATACCATGACACTGACCATTGACCTTTATCTCTTGACCTTTGGACAGGGATTGGGATACTACTGACAGAAACTGGATTTTATTCAGGCTAGGTATTGTCACAGCAACTTGGGTGTTGTTCACCTTAGTTATATCCCATGGTTCTGATGACAGCTTTTGTCTTGATATTAGTTTGGTTTGTTTTGTATCCACTAATCTGACATTCTTGTTGTGATAGTCAACAATGACAAGTTGGTTGTCATGAAAAGGGGTTGAACCTGTAATAAAGCAGGTAGACTGGTCATTGGATGATTTGACATTGATGTCTTTATTTTGTGTCGCGGTTCTGGGAACGGGCATCTCTGTTTCTGTACTTTTGCTGTCAATGGATTTTTCTGTTTGTGATGCCTTTTTGTCATTTGGTATCTCTGCTTGCATTACTTTACTGTCATTGAATAGCTCTGTTTGCGTTACTTTGCAGTCATTGGATATCTCTGTTTGCATTACTTTGCTGTCATTGGATATCTCTGTTTGTGTTACTTTGCTGTCATTTGGCTGCTCCAGTGTTAATGTTGTTTGGCTGTCTTTTAGTTCTGTCTGTTGTGTAATTGTATTGTCATTTGGTTCATCTATAAGCAATAGAATTCCCAGTGTGGTCACACCAGTCAGGTTCCCCATCAAATCTTGTATATGTTTCTTTGGCTCAAACCTGTACCTCCGAATCTTGTTGTCAGTCTCTATTTGGGTAAGACCATCCACTATTGTTTTCATTTCAAGTTTGACTCTGTCCATAGCAGGAAACAGTTTCCCGTTTTGTTTAGTTCTGCGTAAAGTATCGAGGTTGGAGGCTGTAGAATGGATTTCACTTCTCATGGTGTCTAATGTGGCAGCAATTGAGGTCATGTTTACCTGATCTTCATCTCGTATCCTGTTTGTCTCATTAATAACTTCATGTTCAAGCTTGTCTAAAAAGCGATTAAATTCTTTTCTGAACTGTCCAATACTTTCTACTGCGTCAGAGCAATATGTGTCTATATCTGCAGCATTTTGTTCAGTTGTTCTTGTATTACTGTCAATTTGCTGTTCAATGTTGGAAAGTTTCTTTTCTAAAACTTCATACTCCTGTTCCACATAGCTGATATCGTCACAACTTCGATGGTCAATAGCGACGCAGATGCCACAGACAAGCTGGCCATGTGACCTACAGTTAAATGTAATAGCCTCACCTTGATGTTGGGGACATTTGTTGATGGTCTCATCCAGGGTTTTGGTCTGGGGCATACTTCTTGGCATGGTTGTCTTGTCTTGTAGAACATGATGTTTCATCTGACGTGGTCTGCAATGACACTTATAACATTCCTTACACAAGTATTCACAACAATCCACACAAAATCCCACGGCGGATTCCTGCTGACCGTCGTCACTACACGATTGGCAAAAAAGGTCAGACAGTTCCTCCGATTCTACATTCCTGGGGGCACCAAGTTCTCCAGCTTTCCTACCAGGAACTGACATTTTTGTATATAAATAACAACTTATTTTCCTTACAAGCTTATATAGCTAAGATACACAGTCTAACTGTCTCTTTTCAATCTTCAGTTTTCTAAAGGAAACAACTCCTTGTTCACTTTGGTCTTTATCATAATAAATATTATCAATCTTTCATAAACATATCACCTGGTCAGGCCTGCCAAAACCTTTTAACTATATAAAATTAAGATTTTTATTAAAAATTAAGATTTAAAGCACGCGAAGAACATTTTTAAATCGGAATTTGAATGCTTGTTGTTTTTTTAAATCATTGATGGAATTAATGCTTTAAGAAAACAATAAATTATATACTTCAACATGCACACAAATAGTTTGTTTTAGAGAGGACTTTGTAATTAGATTAGGAAGAATTGGTTTAATTTATACCACAATTACAACATATTGCTGCTATTACACATGTTGTTATGCCACTGAAGGAACTAATTATGTCCTTAATATTAATGTTATATTCAGTCAGTGTGTTACACTTAATGACCCCCATTGATTTGATACTTGTAAATACCCTCCTTTGTATCACTGACTAGGGAGCGTAACATGACCAGTGCAGGAAATAGCTGATAAATCATGAACGTTTTGTTTTGATGCAAAATCCAGAGATTGTACATTTAAATGATCCAGAGATCCGGAGAGGAAATGAAAAATCTGGAGAATCTGGATTTTAACGAGGTTTGGCAGGCCTGCCTGTTGGTGTTCTAAAATATTACCTTTATCAGTAGGAACGCCACGTACCTATAACATATCAGTTCTGTTCGCATTTTAACTCCGCGAACATGGACTATTTCTTTGTATTTTACGGACTATTTTACGAATTTTCAATTAAAACAGACGCCATTTTTTTACACCCGAAATTGGGCGCGCTACGTCGGCGAGCACTACGGGTACCTATGGAGTCTTACAACACGCGTACAGTGTTTTATACCGTAGATTATGTAAAAACTAATACCTTACCGGACGAAATAACGTTCCATTATGTGTAAACACGATGCAGTGTTGGTGACTGACAGGTCACCGTGACATAACTTGACACGTGAAATTGACATGTTGTTGCAAGTTGGATTTGGGAGTACTGTCTGCTGCTGTAGGTCCATGATCAAGGTATTTGTTTTGTCATTAAAATGTGTTTGTTAATAAATAGTACACACCCCTTTTAGATCGTGCATATTTAGACATTGGCCTAATACAGTGCCTAAAAAAGTAGTGTATAGTGTATAATAGAAAGTTCATAATCACAATAAGTGTTTTTCGTGTACTCCGATCTTTCCAGTAACTGGATGTACTGTAAACTGTAGAACGTTTCGTGGAATAAAACTATTGTTAGTAGAAATGCACATTCGTGAATACATAACCCGATACAACTACCATTGAAACAATGTAATCTGCCATAGACATTCGACTGAAATCGGTCAGATTCATATTTATGTACAGAAGTTTTGAGGCAAGGAAGTGATTTTGAATTTACATTTATTTACATTCTGTTGCGAAAAAAACAACGCAATTTCGAGAAAGTACATTTCACTTAAAAGCCTTTAAGGCGGTGTAGCTACTACGCTTGCCTCCAGTGTGTCTCAAAAGAAATGACTATTCCATTGGCTGGAAATATGCTGTGAAAGTGGAACAATGTTTTTAATGGATCTCCAGTTGGGCTACATTAAATTTTACATGTAGAATGAATGATGAGAGATGTTTTTATTACATTAACCGTGTTATTGAGCACAAGTAGTATTCATGCTTTATTCAATTTAGTTATTTTATCTTTTCTTTTTTAAATATGTTACATTATGCATAACAAAGGATAAACTATGTCTGTTTGATCATTGACATTGGATTGATGTTGTTTTCAGAGAGGTCTCAAATGTGAATCGAGCCCTTGGGCAGCTCTGAGTGAATTGATACTGACGACTTCAGAATGTCAAGCCGTATTAAATGCCATTGGATCATATGGAGGTAAGAGCCTTTTTAAAAATTGTTTGCACTTGTGTAGTTCTTTAAATGGAGCTTGTGTTATGCACGGTGCTGTTCAAAGTTAGAGTAAAAAAAAATTCAGTGATAGTGCAGCGTGATTGTCATATGAGCTCGTGTAAACTACATGTACTGGATACATGCGAAAACAAGTTGTGTTAAAGGGACACTAGGCAGTCTTTATTTGTTTAAAACTTCTGGAGTTCGGTTATTTTTTCTGCATAGTTTGCATTTGTGCATCATTAATATTATTTATTAGAATAGTTCAGAAGAAATTGTTTTACACATTACTTACTGTTGATAATAGTGCACCTATAATAATTTATTTAACTTTTAATGCAAGCAGGTTTAAATTTAAGATGTTACCAGGTGAACAAATGGAGATGCTAATGTTAAAGCTTGATAAATACTTCAAGATTGCCGTTTGTCCCTTTAACATCATCCAATTGGTCTATGTGATGGGTCCTCAATTTATTAAAGGGACTCAGAGCAAATTTCCAATCTTGTGTCTTTTTTACACATTTTCACATCAGAACAGACCACACATCTACAAAAGTGCCTTCTCAACTGCCCTATTTAATCATGTTTTATTTCTAAAACTAGCGGCATCACCAGGTTTTGAGAGAGAAAATAAATAGTTGTATAGTAATGTTTTCTCCCCATGTAAAATGACCTTACTAAGTCATTAAAGTAAAATATCCTTTGAACAAAACGTGTAAAATTTAACAATTTTAGATTTTTGGCTAGACTTGAATTTTATTCCCCTTCTAGTAAAAATGGCTTATAATACATTGCACCCTCTGTCAGATTTAACTTTCCTTATAATAGATTCTTGCTGTACTGTTGGGTGAAACATACATTAAAATGGTTCTATAATCATGTCAGTTCAATCATATACTCGTATGATACACAATATAATATGTATTGACCCTTTACTTGATGTGCCATTTACTCAGTTTTGGTCAAGGGACGTTTATAGCATATCGGCTTTGAATCCAGTGAACACGGATTCAATTCTTATATTACTTGCGCCACTGGGTTACTTCGATGTGTCCTGCTAGCCTCGTTCGTCTGATGGGAACGTAAACCGGGTGGTCCTGTGTATCGGAGTCTGTCCTCCCTCCAAGCACGTTAAAGAACCATAGGTATCTAATTGGTAGTAAGCGTAGGGCAGGGTTCCTGGATGCCTATGTATCTTTCCTCCTCTCTTTCGGGCGGTTCGAAATAACCTAAACAACGTGTTGATGAGGCGTTAAACAATAATTAAATTTTAAACTGTCCCATTCCCCTAAACATGCCCTAGATCCCTCTCGCAACACCTGATTCAAATTGAATACTCTGCTCGACTTATATTAACTTTTTATTCTGTCTTTCTTTTCTTTCAGTCTGCACGTCATGTGGAAGAAGACTCCATGTACACCACTGGCCAGAGTCAATGCTGAAGTTTATGTTCGCTCAATTATTTGCTTATTAAAGTATACATATGAACTAAAATATTGTCTTTATAATTATGTCTTCCACCACAAAGTGGTAGGTGAGACAGATTAGATTTGGCCTTTCCGTTCGTCTGTCACAAATCTTGTCTGCGCTACTTGTTGGATTTTGACGAAACTTTGTACAAACTCTTTATTACTTTCTCTGAAGCTAATTTCATAAAACTTCATACTTTGAATGCCTTTGGTGAAATGATAATCCCTGTTTATTTTGAAGTCAGTAGTGGAAAGGTCCGTTACCATGACCGGAAAATGAAAAGTATTGCCCACACAGTTTTTCCTATTACCTAAAGCAAATTTCATGAAACTTCATTGCTGGACAGTGGAAAGAGGATGACCGTTTGATTTGTAGGTAAAAGGTCAATTTCCCTGCAGACATCCACTATCCAAGGATAAACATATGTTACAACACACATGTTATAATATTAATGGTATAATATATGAATATTTTCTTGCACAATGTTGAATCCAGTAAAACAAGTGGTTTTGTTCACCGATACTGTCGCCTGTGAACCAAACCACTTGTTGTTAAATTACAGGATTCAACAGTGTGTAAGACATATTCCGATCATCCATTTTTTTTTTTAATCATAAATTAAAAATTATATATATTAAAACAAACAAAACATGCTATTTGATGAAAACAGACGGTATTCAAATTTTCAAAATAGCAATATTCGCAGAATATAGTAGATTTCAACTGCTAAAAACAAACATGTATTTTTTTTCCAGGAAATAATACTTCTATGAATATAGTTTATATGTTCAGGAAAATGTTTAATATGTCTGTTTTCAAATACTACAAATCGTAACGCACCGCACATGTATATTCAGTATTTACTTTCAATATAGTAGTGAGTATGACTGCGTTCTGGGACCATATAAATATAAAAGAATAATATATATAAATATATATATATATAACTGTATATGCCCTATAAATATAAACGACCCGCACCTTTTGGATTCACGCGTACAGTGTTTCACAACACCACAAATCTGGCAAGTGCTCCATTGACACAATGTCATGTCCACGTTTATGTTATGAAATCTTCGAATCTACACATAATCATGTTTATTACCGACAGTAGCATGTATGTTACTCGTCAGTCATTTATTTACTTGGTTAAAGGGACACATGCCAATCTTGCTTTCTTTAAAACTCGAGTCGCCCCCTCAGTTTTAAACGAACAGTTAAAAGAATATACTTCTTTCTGCCTGCTAAACTTATATTAGTTTATCGCTTTTTCTGATTTCGAAAATTAACTCTGCAACGTATGTTGCCGCCATCATGATTTCATTTTCCGATATACCGTTGCAACATTGTTTGTTAAAATAAATTGGCCACTCTGACATAAACCCAAAGCATGTATAGATAAAAAAATTAATGTAAAATACATGAACACATCCCCACGGGGTTGGAGGGATACTACCGTAATGTTGCTCTCATAAATACTGTGAACATACTACATCAATAATATAACAACTACTGAACAATGCTGAAATCGATTTATCTTTATAAATGAATTCATAATTCCACAATTGTATTCCGTGCGAACATCGATTTGGAACGTCGATTCGGCGTATTTAAACGATTACGGTGTACTTCGTTAATTTTCGGGGGAAACAAGTACTTGCCTCCGATTTTTTTTATATTTTACATATCTACAGAGGAAAGATGTATTTACGCGTACATGCTTTTGTTTTTCTCTCTCGCTTCTAAAATGATGAAATAAATCGAAATTGATTAAAACTGCGCATTCGCAGCTATATACAACTTAATCAATACGGTATGGAGGGTGGTGGGGGTGGAATGAGGGGCGGGGTTGCAGGGATACTACCGTAATGGTGTCCTTGAGAAAAACGGTGAACATTCTACTCTAATAATTTATTAAATACAGAACAATTTTGAAATCAATATATCTCTTAAAAAGGATTTCACAAGTTCATGGTTTTATATCCCGCGTGTACATTAACTTCGAAAGGCGAGTGTTCATATTTTAGCGAACACGGTGTACTTTGTTAATTTTGGGGGGAAAAAAGTACTTTTTTCTGATCGACTTTAAATTTTGGGTTTTAATAGTAGACATGTCAATGAACACTTTCACGAAAAAAATCATTCTCGTTGTTAAAACATTTTTTTTTTGCATTTTTTTCGGATTCAGAAAATTAGCACTGCAACATATATTTTCACTATCCTCATTTCCTTTCCCGACGTACCGTTACAATTTGGTTTGTTAAAACCTATTCTGAGCACTCCGGCATAAACCAAAAGGATGTATAGATCAGAAATTTAATCTGAAATGCATGGATACATACATCTGAAATATATGTATTGAAATAATGGAATTATTTCATTTCTTGTGTACCCGGTCGCGTCTGTAAATGTATATGCATCATGCCGTCTTTGCGTCCGTGGGTCATGTTAGTTAATTTTGGGGGAAAAAAAGTACTTGTCTCCGATTTCATTAAAAATTTGCATATGGACAGAGGAAAGATTTATCTACGCGTACATGCATTTGTTTTTATTCTCGCTTCTAAAATGACAAAATAAATCGATTTTGATTTAAAAGCGCATTTTTGGCAATTTAAACCTTAAAACAACCTAAATCCATCCCTTTGAAAAATACCTTTAACTATTAATGGGAATTACACGAAGTGTACACCAATTATGTTCGACCAATGTAGTTTGTGAATATTATTACTTTAACAACGATCTGTGATTGTGTTTTGTTATAATCACAGTTTATAAATAAGAGGTGAAGAAATCTGACCAGTGACAATTTTCCCGATAATGTCATTTTGTTATCGATTTTATCACGTGACCTTGTTTGATAAGTATAGCCTTCCACAATACCTCAAAATGTAACTAATTATAGATCACATATCTATTTATAGAATGTTGAAATAAGCCAGAGCTACAGTAAAGCTTTTTGATCAACTGGGTATCTATCGGTATCTATCAATTGGGTATTTCATGATTTTATTTGGGTAAAATAAAACAAAAAAAGTTTGCGACATTGTTCTGGGGTGGCATTCCACTGATATTGTATACACAAAATATAATAAAATCAACGTCTTTTACAATAGGCTTTATACAAGGTGACTCAGGTGTCCCTTCAACAACCCATATATTGATCAATTTGCATTGGTTGTTTTATCATATTTGACAACTTCGATCACTTATTGGTACCCAAACTTTTTATTTTAATTGAGTATTTTGGCATTTTAAATTGGGTATTTAAGCAAATGCTATTTATAACTTAAAATTTAGACTACTGGAAAGATAGATTCACCTCATATTTTCTGAGACTGGAGCAGTTACAATAAATAATTTGGACATAAATTGTCACCTTTATATTGTACTTGAACATCCCTATGTTTGGTGCTTGATAAAAAAAAGAGGAAATCCGAAATATTTATTAATAGACCACTTGTTCTCTCAATCACCTTGTGATAAATATTGTTATTAGCACCACTGGCCATTGGCCAACAGTGGCCAGCAGAGCTTATGGGATGATGTGTTGTCCGTTGTCCGTTGTCCGTCCATCTGGCATCAGTCGTTAACTTTTGCCTTGTGAACCACTAGCGCCTTTGTTTTCAATTTGATCTTTACCAAACTTACACACTTTCACAGAAAGCATCCTTGCATGATACGTCATAATCATCCCGATTTGTCAACAAATTTTATTTCTCATGAACTGCTAGGTAGATTTTGATGAAACTTAACAGGAAGCATCCTTGCGTGGTCCTCTCTCAGATTTATACAAATAGCCCCGATCTATCAACAAATACGGCTGCCGTTACTAAAAAATAGAAAAATCTTTGAACGCCTTCTTATCATGAACTAATGGTTAGAATTTGACGAAACTTCACAGGGCCTTGCGTGTTCATTTCTCAAATCTATACAAATCGTCCCAATCCATCAACAAATATGGCCGCCATGACTGAAATAGAACAATCTTAAATAACTTCGCATGAACCAATGACCCAATTGTTTTGAAACTTGATCAAATTGTAAATGTTCCATACCTGTCAATAAATGTGGCTGCCATTACTAAAAACAGAAAATATCTTTAAACGACTTCTTCTCATGAACCAATGGCCCATTTGTTGCTCTGTTTTCTCATAAAAAACCTTGGTTCATGAGTTCAAATCCCAGTGAGGCAGATTTTTTTAAAATTTTGTTCCATTGGTTATGTTAATCATTTATTTTTTTACTTAGTTATATTGCTCAAACTGTCATGGCCTCTTTAGCCAGTAGAGTGATACAGGCCCTCCACCAGGGAATTGATGGGCCTCTGGTTTTTAACTGTATTTTTTTAAATACATTCAGTTGTGTTTGTGAATGCATAAAATGGTAATAAACGAAACACTTGCACACAACTACATTCCTGAGAAGCACATTTAGAATGAATGAATGAATGAATGGTGTTTTACGGCACGTCGACACATAAATAGGTCATATTGTGCGCAAAAACCGACGAAAGATGAAGAAATTAAGTTGTAATTAAAACTTAATGTAAATATATAAAGATAAAACTATTAAAATATAAGGGATGATATGGTAGTAATATAAACTATACATGTAAATCAACAAATGCCCGTCAACGGGTATATAAACAAGTAAATATATATAAGAACACATTATAATGATTTATATAGTCTGATTTCTTTTAGGAAATCTAAAACCAGACTAAAATCTATATCAAATAACCCTTTCATAGTATTAACATTGTAGTACCTTTGATGCATATGATCCAAGTCTGCACATTAACACATTTAGAAGAAAGCAGAAATGACGAAATGTATAACCGTTTGTGCTTGCTGCTTTTAACAATCTGCCGAGGTCATATAACAATAGTTTTATGCCATGTGCATTTTCAGTGCTTGCATTCTTAGGCAGTGTTATTCATATTTAAAAAAACATTCATCGATTATTTTGTATAATAAAAATGCACTGATGAGTCCTCTGTATCCAACATTTCTGATATTCTTGTATTTCATTTCTGGGCCAGGGGGCCGTTTCACGTAGCATCGTACGCAAGTTTTTAACGTAAGTCTTTGCGTACGAAGTTCGTAAGTGATTATGGGCGTTTCACAAAAAAAAAAACTTACGATTTTCCGTGAAAATATCGTAAGTTTTTACGTACTGGCTGTATACCAGATATCGTCATTTTTATGTTGTTTCTTTAATATATCTGAATCAAAACTAGTCATCTCATAAATATTTTTGCCGGTAGAGAAGCTTACCCTTTTGCCGTAAATATTCTGTGTTTACATTGTTCCTATTTTCAGTAACAAGTGTCACGTGACCGTTACTAAATATAGACTGAACTGGGCCGGTCGTTTGAACTGAATGTAATAGTTATCGTCATGTTCAGTTTAATACCGAATAATCCATGTTTGGGATGATGAAAACGTGTGTAGTTATTAATTGAAACATAAATATACCATCGCATATGAATACACAAAAAAAATATCTAGAAAAAAGCTATATCTACAATTTACATGGTTTTTCAACTGTAGGTATCGGATGTAATTTACTTCACTAATTTAAAGGGAAATAACTGATTGATTGACGTGAACTATTTGTCTCCCTTAGCTAAAAATGTTTTTAGCACATGCTTTTAGTTTTTTTGGGCTTATCAACTTGATTCAATGGTTCGACGTAAAAGGTCAGCTATTTTAAAAGGAAATTTTCCTGCGCATGCGCATTAGCGTGTGATTCCCACGATTGTGTTTTGTTTATAACGGTATTTAAATAGGTAAACGAGTTGGCTTGAGAGTGTATGTTAACATTTCTAAACTATTTTTTCCTCTCCAATCGTCTGATGATAGTGTGTAGTGATTTGTAAAGTGGGGTCGAAAAATAATTACAACATAGAGCGTTTTATTGATAATGACGAAATCTGGTGAATGACGATAACTGGTACACTACCAGTAAGTCTACACCAACACCTTAGGTGGTGTACGCATTATTTTTTTTCGTAAGTCAAAAAAACAAAATGGCGACAATAGTTCATTTTCAATCAGTAGTGCAGATAATTCTCATCGATGATAACCGGGATCTGACACCGACCCAGCTTTTTAGCTTCATTTTCTGAAAATAGGTTTCAATCCATCACGTGATGGCCTATTTATACACGAAAGCACATGTCGGTAGATGTCAAGGTCGACGTCTCCGAAGGGCGGCACGATATACCCAAATCTACCCAAATCTACCCAAATACACCGGATTTACCCAAATACAGTTTATGTGTGCACAAATACACCCTATTTAATTGTTTTATTCGGCAAATACTTTATTTTTATAGTTAACTATGTTATAAACTAATATAATCTGTGAAAAAAAAATATATATTAGCCGCAGATATGAACTTTGCAGCCATTTTTAAATTCATTGTTATCAAATCGTATACGATTTACCCAAATATAGTCTATGTTTGCACAAATACACCCTATTTAATTATTTTTTTCGGCAAATAATTCATTATTATAGTTAAGTATGTTATAAACTAATATAATCTGTGAAAAAAATAAATATATTAGCCGCAGATATGAACTTTGCAGCCATTTTTAAAAATCATTTTTATCAAATCGGATACGATTTACCCAAATACAGTCTATGTTTGCACAAATACACCCTATTTAATTGTTTTTTTCGGCAAATACTTCAATTTTATAGTTAAGTATGGTATAAACTAATATAATCTGTGAAAAAAATATAATCTGTAAAAAAATAAATATATTAGCCGCAGATATGAACGTTGCAGCCATTTTTAAAATTCATTGTTATCAAATCGTATACGATTTACCCAAATACAGTCTATGTTTGCACAAATACACCCTATTTAATTGTTTTTTTCGGCAAATACTTCAATTTTATAGTTAAGTATGGTATAAACTAATATAATCTGTGAAAAAAATATAATCTGTAAAAAAATAAATATATAAGCCGCAGATATGAACGTTGCAGCCATTTTTAAAATTCATTGTTATCAAATCGTATACGATTTACCCAAATACAGTCTATGTTTGCACAAATACACCCTATTTAATTGTTTTTTTCGGCAAATACTTCAATTTTATAGTTAAGTATGGTATAAATTAATGTAATCTGTGAAAAAAAATAATATATTAGCCGCAGATATGAACTTTGCAGCCATTTTTAAAAAAATCATTTTTATCAAATCGGATACGATTTACCCAAATACAGTCTATGTTCGAACACTCACCGATTGGTGTAAACACCGTGTTCAGTGTTTTGAAGGCCATGTCATTTTGTCCATTGGCAAACGGATAAATTAAACGTACAGGCCTTTGAATCACATCACTCACAGACAATATTGTCCATACACTAGAATATGCGCCAATTTTGGCAGCATCTAAGCATGCCCGTTCGTAGCTTGGTGACAAACACTGTATCCGGCGCCGAAGTGGGTGAGACATGTAATAATCTACATTGTTTATAAGATGTATGCATGCGTGGTAACGTAACATAACTGACATGCTCTCGTTGCCACACAGTTGAATAGACACTGCATTAAATAGGCAGTCCCCATTCCCTGTTGTTCGAAGGGGGTTTCCCATGACGTCGTCAACGTATCGGTCCATTACTTCGGCAGCCACACTATCTACACCCGGAAGCTGAGATGGAGATGCAGGTGATGGCGGAGCAAACGATACGCTGAAGAGGGATTCTCGTTGTACTGCGGCTTTCAGAGTACCAAATATGGTGGAACTGGCAGCCTGAGAATTGAATTATTTAACTGATAAACACAAAGGGCGGTCATATACATTAATACTGGTTACTTATTACTGGTAACCTAATACATATAACTAATATAAGCTACGCCATACATACATACATACATCTTTATTTTACACCTACAAGAAGTTTTCAACGTATAATGAATAAGATGCTTTTTTTCAAATAACAGATAAAATACGAACATATATACATAACACTTTCATTTTGCAGCTGGATACAAACTATGAATAATTTTTTTCAAATAATAGATAAAATACGAACAAATTATCCTATTAAATTTCTATTTCTTAATATTGTGGGGAAATATTTAACTTTTAACATGATATGCACGAGACAGTGTGTTATTGTACGTGCTAAATGCTTTAAAATATAGTGTCAATCGTTTGACATTGTATATTAGACATCGTTTGACATGTACACCAAGGCGTGAAAATTACACGCTCTTAACATTAGCTGCATATTGGGATCGATATTAATATATGTGTTGTTATATAGATTTTAGTCTTGTTTTCTGATCCCCTTAATAAATGGATTATACGTATATATTGATTTAAAATAAGAATGTATACATATAAAATAACTACTTTACTCTTGTATCTAACTTGGACTATAGCATACTCAGTTTTTACAACTAGTAATATTACAATAACATCCCTTATTCGTAAATATACGGACTGTGATTGTTGCCATTGGGTTTTCAGTGATCGTCAATTCACATACTCATTTTTTTAAAAATGGCTGCAAAGTTCATATCTGCGGCTAATATAAGCTATTTACAGATTATATTAGTTTATACCATACTTAACTATAAAAATAAAGTATTTGCCGAAAAAAACAATTAAATAGGGTGTATTTGTGCAAACATAAACTGTATTTGGGTAAATCCGGTGTATTTGGGTAGATTTGGGTAGATTTGGGTAAATCGTGCCGCCGTTCATATCTGCGGCTAATATATTTTTTTTTTTCACAGATTATATTAGTTTATACCATACTTAACTATAAAATTGAAGTATTTGCCGAAAAAAACAATTAAATAGGATGTATTTGTGCAAACATAGACTGTATTTGGGTAAATCGTATCCGATTTGATAAAAATTATTTTTAAAAATGGCTGCAAAGTTCATATCTGCGTCTAATATATCTTTTTTTTTCATAGATTATATTAGTTTATAACATACTTAACTATAATAATGAAGTATTTGCCGAAAAAAATAATTAAATAGAGTGTATTTGTGTAAACATAGACTATATTTGGGTAAATCGTATACGATTTGATAACAATGAATTTTAAAAATGGCTGCAAAGTTCATATCTGCGGCTAATATATCTTTTTTTTTACAGATTATATTAGTTTATACCATACTTAACTATAAAAATAAAGTATTTGCCGAAAAAAAAATTAAATAGGGTGTATTTGTGCAAACATAAACTGTATTTGGGTAAATCCGGTGTATTTGGGTAGATTTGGGTATATTTGGGTAAATCGTGCCGCCGTCTCCGAATGCCAAAATGCCAAATATTTGTTTACAATGAAATGCCAAAGGAACCCAGTGGATGGATTCGATTGTACCGGTAAGTGTATATATACATTAGGCCTAATGCTATATTATTGTATTATACACAATCAGGTAAGATTATGATGATGAATGTCCATCAATGAAAATAATGCAGGGATGCTTATTTACCCCACCCACTAAATTATTTTGAGAAATAAGTAGGCTTGTGCAACTCTACGGACTGTGACATTTATTAAAGTATATGGATTTCCAAGCTGTGTTATTGACCGTCTGTGCCATATTAGTATCATGTATGCTGACATTATAGATCTATTTGAATCCATATAGCCGAAATGTATCAGAGCTGTCTATACAATGCATGCCCTTACCAAAAATATAGGCTTCTGGCGACTATTTGCTGCAACTCTGCGGCAAATATTGCTGCAAAGCTGCGGCAGACAAGTTTGCGCGATGTTGCGGTACACTTTTATCATGCAAATGAGGTATGGGGCAAAGTTGCAGCGAACAAATATGCAAATGAGGTTCTGGTGATGTTCTGGCGATGTTCACTGCAACTTTGCCGCAGACCTCATTGGCATGGTAAAAGTGTGCGGCGACTTTGCAGCAAACTTCATTTGCATAATGCTTTTAGCTGTAATCTTCTGGCGATGTTTTGGCAACTTTGCAGGCAGCATCAAACTTCATTTCCGTATTAAAATGTTTCTCTGCACTGTTCTGACGATGCTTGTGGTGATGTTCGCTGCAAAGTTGCGGCAATGTTCGCCAACACATCGCGGCAAATGTTTTCAAAATAAATAATGGACTGAAATTATGAATTGAAACAATGGTGCGCCGTTTTAAAAAAATATACTCGAAAACATTTTTTTTCACTATTTAACATGGACTGCACCAAATTTAAATAAATGGGAAACGATTTAAATAAATCGACACTAAATAAATGCTCTCGATTTAATTGTATCCTTACGATTTAGATTATTATATCCTCGCGATTTAAATATATAATTTTTCCATACAATTTAACTAAATGGTTTTGATGTAATTATTCGTTTGTGATCTAAATAAATCGACCTTCGTTATAGTATAAATGTGCAACAATTTAATTAAATTCACTATAATTAAATAAATCGACACAATTTAAACAAATTAACACCATTTTAATAAACAAATCCTCTATGAGCATAAATAAAAATATTTTAATATAATTACATATATTCTAATGATTTAAATCGCATGGATATATTTTAATCGTGACGATATATTTTAAATCTTAAGGATATACCGGTACTTTAAATCAAGAGGATTTATTTAAATTATTAAGTGTCAATTTATTTAAATCATGTCGATTTATTTAAATATGGTGCAGTCCATTATGTTTAATAGTGAAAAAACAACATGTTTTTGAGCTAAATAGTTTTGTTACACACGGCACCCTATAACAAGTTGGAATAATTGTTGTCATTATTCATTTTGAACAAACTGACTAAAATAAATATGATCTCATCATTAAATGAGGTGTTGCGATGAATAATTTATACAAACTAAATACTGTAAATTAAACTTCTAATCCCTAACTTACAAAATTGACATTTAAGCAATACAATAAAAAAATCCTATCCTGACTTGTGTAAGAAGCAAATCCTCATGTACATGGAAATGTCAAGTGTTGCCTCTTACTCTCTTTCCACATTACTCCCATTTTATGGAGATGTCGAGCGCTGTCATTTCTGCATTAATCCCATTTTATGGAGATGTCGACCACTGTCATTTCTGCATTACTCACATATTATGGAGATGTCGACCGCTGTCATTTCTGCATTACTCACATTTTATGGAGATGTTGACCGCTGTCATTTCTGCTTTACTCACATTTTATGGAGATGACTACCGCTGTCATTTCTGCATTACTCACATTATCATGGAAATGTCGACCGCTGTCATTTCTGCATTACTCACATTTTATGGAAATGTCGACCGCTGTCATTTCTGCATTACTCCCATTTTCATGGAGATGTCGACCGCTGTCATTTCTGCATTACTCCCATTATCTTGATGATGTCAACCAGTCATTTCTGCATTACTCCCATTTTCATGGAGATGTCGAGCGCTGTCATTCTGCATTACTCTCATTTTCATGGAGATGTCGACGGCTGTCATTTCTGCATTACTTCCATTTTATGGAGATGTCGACCGCTGTCATTATTGCGTTACTCCCATTATCATGGAGATGTCGACCGCTGTCATTTCTGCATTACTCTCATTTTCATGGAGATGTCGACTGCTGTCATTTCTGCATTACTCACATATTATGGAGATGTCGACCGCTGTCATTTCTGCATTACTCACATTTTATGGAGATGTTGACCGCTGTCATTTCTGCATTACTCACATTTTATGGAGATGTCGACCGCTGTCATTTCTGCATTACTCCTATTATCATGATGATGTCCAGGGCTGTCTTTTGGCTGTTTTTGGGGCCGTTATTCGGCTCCAGTCACCCACCTGAAAAGTATCTTTTTTTCCCCCACCTCAGTGTCAAAATTCCCCCCTTGAAATTTTTTTTTTTAAAAATTGTGTTATTGTATGCTTAATATCCTTGCTTTATTTGTCTATTTAGTGTTATATATCTATTTAATCAGCATGATTTCATTTTATATTGATGATAACATAATGTGTTATGGATGTTTGAACTTCCATGCAAAATTCCCCCTTTTACTGAAATTGACGCGAAAATTCCCCCCTCTGAGGGACCCGGACCCATTCCCCCATGGTAGAAAGACAGCCCTGATGTCAACCGCTGTCATTTCTGCATTACTCCCATTTTGATGGAGATGGCGAGCGCTGTCATTCTGCATTACTCTCCTTTTCATGGAGATGTCAACCGCTGTCATTTCTGCAATACTCCCATTTTATGGAGATGTCGACCGCTGTCATTATTGCGTTGCTCTCATTATCATGGAGATGTCGACCGCTGTCATTTCGGCATTACTACCATTTTATGGAGATGTCGACCGCTGTCATTTCTGCATTACTCTCATGATATAAATAGCATTATACATTAACTAGTGTAATAAATATGCAAATGAATGCTGAATCATCACTTTCTTTTCAGTTCAGCTCGGTCTACAATCAGAATTGGCTTACCAGTAGAATTCAATGAGACTTCATACATTATTAGGTAAATAATAAAATAGACAACATACTATATACACAAATTACATAACTCTGTAACCTATTTTGACAAAGTTATGCCCCTGTTTTATACTTAGTCAAATTGTGTTAAATGAGTATGTAAACTGATAATTGTAGGACTGAAATACTTCTATGAATAAATATTTAGTTCTGACAGTAGAAGATACATAATTATCTCCAATCTTTGCAATTCAAAATTTTGCATAGAATTATTTTTACAAGTGCAAGATTGTATCAATGTGAAATGCCTGAAAACGAACCGTGCTTTTTTTGGGTAAATTTCTAAAGAAAGTTATTTTACATTTATTTTTACTGTATGACTGCATCTTTTCCAGAAAAAGTCTTTAATAGAGCTTTTAGTTCATTTGAAGGAAAAATGCAATATTTTGGTAGAAATTAAACCAGAGGATATCATTCTAGGCACTAAGTGACATTGACATTTTTTTATTTATTTCATTGCTTATATAATTATCTATATAAAGTATATATTCTTGCAAACTTAAAAAATGTCTTCCAATTTATAACAAGTTAAACGGTTTAGACATATTGAACTGTTCTCAATACACATGTACTTATTAGCAAATGGTAATAAAATATTTTTAAAAAAAAATAGAAAAAAGATGGAATGTAATTCAGGATATCGTACATATAATTATAGGTTTAAAATTAAGCAGAAATTTAGCTGTATGGTATATATATTATATAACCATTCGCTATATGATCAAGTTCTTAATAGCGTGAGCAGAGAGGTACTGTTAAAAGTAACATCTGTATTGTACGAGGTCATAAAAATAACATCTGCATAATGTATGACGTCTAAATTATAATTATGTACACTTGATATTTGAAATAAAATGTTAAAGTTAAAATAAACTGTTTAATTACTGGATAGGTTGAAACGAAACTTTACACCTATATTCGTTACCAGTAAATAGCATGCCACGCAAAAGTCACATAACTCTGCAACGTATGTTGACACAGTTATGCCGCTTTTTTACTTAGGCAGAATGTAAGTGTAGTTAACTTGTATCTATTTAAATACTGCACAGATTGGAATGAAATTGCACACATGTATTTGGTAAGAATGAATAACATTCCATGCAAAAGTTGTTCAACTCTTAAATCTATTTTGGCACAGTTATTCCCCTTTTTTTAACTTGGGTACACTTTGTTAGAAATCTTATGTGTTACCACTGGGCAGATTAGAATTAAACTTCACACGCACATGTTAGTCAAATAAACCTTTTAAAGACTTTAAGTAATACTATTTAAAAGTTAGCATATATATATTTACATGATATTTTAACAGAATTAATATGCCCCTTTTTCAACGTAGTTGCCCAATAAATAGACAAGGCCTCGAAAGTGGAGCGCGCAACATTACAGTAAAACAGTTGCACTTCTTATTTTAATCATTTTTATTTTAGGCTGATGTAAGAATGTGATCTATCGGTAGTACTGTTTGTCATTGGAGGCTAAATATAGAGTGCAAGCTTCTATTAGTGAGGTAAGAGATACATTGATACCACAGGTTTAACCAAGGATTTGTCCATAATTTATGGACAAATCATTGGTTTAACAATATTAATAATGCAAAATGCATTTAATCAACATTTACTAATATATGCTAAAATATTTTACTTTGTACTAATCAAACACATATTATTACTGATATGCAAAAGATGTAAAAAAAACTAATGGGAGACCCAGGAGTTTTATACGTATCAAGATTGCCATGTGTCCCTTTAACAGGGTGGCCACGGACTCTGGAAAAAAAGGGAAATGGCCACACACAAAATCGCTGCAATGAACAAATCAGCGAATTAAAGAATTAAAAAAAATGCAGAAATCGGGGAAAAGTCACCACCTTAAACACAAAACAAAAATGTTGAACATGTAATTGACACTCTTCATGCAGAAAGAAATAACAGTTTAACGATAAAAAAAAAAAAAATTCTCTATGAAATTAATTTAATCTTAAATGCTTAAATGGTTTTATATGAAATAGAGAAACAAATGTAAATGCAGAATAAATCTATATATATTTGCCCATATGTGTGGTATTTGATGAAGATTGGCCATATATTCAGGGAAACCCATTGCTGGGTTATATAATCAAAGTGCTGATGGACGGTGCCACTCAGAAAGTATTGATTCCGAGAAAAACGGGTTTGCGTACTAAGGTGGTGAACATTTGTGCAATATATTATTGCAATCGGATGAGGCATTAACCAGAGTTATGGGGAAGGACAGACGGACAACGTCAATTCTATATCCCTCCACCTAATCGGCAGGGGATAAAAAGTGAAGTTATTTAGAAATGTTTAAATTTTATAAGTGTCAAAAGGGAATAATTGTAAAATGAAAATGTCAAAGAAAGTTGGTCACAACATACGTATACATGAGATCTCGATTCCTTTCGAAACCAAATCAGATTCAATCATGCATGACAGAGTTATCGCCCCTTGAATGTCTGAAAAATAGCATTTCTGCAAAGACGTTTTCGGTGTCGATATGGCTAAAACAAAACAAATTGAATTAGGATAAGTATAAATAAATAAATAAGTGTAGTCTGATGTAACGGTAGTCAGAGTTACTATGTATAGTTCTAAATTCCTTAAATATAAATACTTTTTAAACACAATATTGATAATGGTAATAAAATGGGGGAAATGCCATTGATAGAACGTAATGATTATAACTATTCCACTGTAATATATATATTCATTCATGAAGTATGTTTGTACTCTTCTCTGAAATATTGTGTAATGTATTCCGCCTTGTTTAGGCAATAAACATGTAAATGTTATGCCAAATAAAATATTATATGAATTGAATTGATGAAAATAAGTGTATGGTTTGATAAAGAGATGTCTGTGGTACATAGTTATATAATCTCTTCTACTTTATGAACGGCCTTTAATAGTTACCATGATGTAATGTGATAAAAGTTCAATTTAATATCATGGTAATCGAATTACTTACTCTTCAAATGTACGTACGCACGGATTCTGTTTATAATCCAATTATATCTGATATATCTATTACATGTATGCATGCTAATTGTTCTAAGGCCATCCTTAAAAATATATTTGTTTGCTGTTTCCCGACCCAGGATTTTATAAGTGGGTGGGTAGGTAGGTAGGTGATTTTTTTTCCAAAGACAGTAAAAACCTTAAGAAATTAAAGAAAAATATACTAAAAATAGTATTAAAAAAATTATGTTAAAAAATTGCTATAAAAGGTTGTGGGTAGGTATGGAAACAGCAAACCACCAAAAAAAATAATTATGATCGACCCAATATATCATATAAATAAATTAATAAACATTATCGTTTGTCGTTATATATATCCTTCATAAACTTATACTATAAAGATAATCTCTATAATATTAGAGTCGTTACTCACTATTAATTGCTACTTTCGGTATTCTTCGTACTACGCACCGGCTGTTTTCATTATATTTCGGAATGTACGGGACGACTTTTACTCCCAACCTCATGTAGAGGTATTATACCACTAATTATTTTCCCCATAGACACCAATGTTAAAGTGTCACATATTAATGATTTGCTGCAAATTCAACTCAAGCATTGATAATTCAGCAGTGTAATGTTCGTATAGAAAACTAATTTTCCACTTGAAAAATCACCAGAAAAGGTGGTGTCACATTAGACATGTAAGAAAGTTCTTGTTTGTTTACTAAACAGGTCAAGGGTACAGCTGTTTTCATTGATTGACTGTTTTCATTGCTCACAAAATGTAAGCATAGAGTCGAAATTTCGAAAATGTTCATTAGTGATCCAGTAAAACCTATTAATACGCTTCTTATACATACAACCACAAAATCGAATAAAAATGGGCAGTTTTCCCGGTTGGTATAAACGGCGAAAAGGAATGTTTAAGCGAAAAGAAGCGAAAAGGAATTCCCGCGAGCGAAAAGGATTGTGTTTAGTATATTTTGGTCTTAATTAAGTTGTTTAGGGACATAATTATTATTTGCTCATTAATTAAACATGATATTACTATATCAATATCCTTTATTAAGTCCAATTATGAAAATTAAGATGAAAGAGTTGTAGTTTAGTCGGAAGCAAACAGGAAATCCCGCGAGCGAAACGGAACCTATTCTTATAGTTATGTCTTAATTAAGCTTTTTAATCACATTAGTATTATCAGGGCTTTATATGAAGCCCTGGTATTATATTAGTATTATATAAAAGAAAATCCCGCAAGCGAAAAGAAACGTGTGGTTTATACCTGGGATGAATATCCGGGATGAATTCATCCAAGTTTATAGATAGATACTTTTATTTCAAATTTCCAATAGGCTATAAAACCCGTGAGGATACAAATACAAAGTATAACATGGTAGCTACAATGTATAACATGGTACCAGTGCAGTAATTATACATGTATATATATATATGAAAACGGCAAGTAAATATTATATCACAATATAACTTCCATAAGTCACTCTGCAATCATGTGTAATTGAGGTGTTAACAATTGTACATAGAGATTTACTACGGTGTCCTGTTAGGGCCATGTTACCATCGCATCTTACCATCGAGCATCGACCTAGGTCGATGGTAAGATGCGATGGTCGATGGTAAGATGCGATAGTCGATGGTAAGATGCGATGGTCGATGATAAGATGCGATGGTCGATGGTAAGATGCGATGGTAAGATACGATGGTCGATGGTAAGATGCGATGGACCATCGACCATGGTAAGATGCGATGGACCATCGACCATCGCATCTTACCATCGACCATCGCAATTACCATCGACTTAGGTTCGACTACACCTCTACACCTCGGAGGCTTACATGTAATTAGTGGTGGTAAACCTAGACACTTGTTTCGGAGGCTTTCATGTAATTAATGGTGGTAAACCTAGACACTTGTTTACGTTATAAGGCATTATGCGCATTAATTTGTACTGGATCAAATCCCTTCAAAAACAGCGTATTACTTAAACCTAAGTTAAAATCACTTAATGTTTACCAACGCTTACATATGTATCAATATATGTTATCAATATACGGATCTTTTGCCCATTTACAGCCTTGAAAATGGTACTATATTTATCGCTCTGTAATCTGGTGCTCTTTGGTTTCTAGTAGAAATTCTTTGTGCGCCAGAATTCCCACTACTCAGGACGGTTGCCTGAGGGCATCGTCCAAAAATCAGGGAAATATCAGGGAATTTTATATTGAGATTTCTGTGGCCACTCTGCTTTTAAGAAAGGCAAATTCACTATTATACTTTTAAAATGTAATAGATATATATTTTAATCATTTTTATGACTTGAGTTGGACAATTAAAATCATGAAATAAAAACAAAAAATCCTATTTGATCTTTTATTTATTGTATTATTTCTATGTTGGTGGACACACAGGTTTCACCTTGTCCGTCGTCAGTCGTCTATCGGTAGTCACACTTTTTTGCGTCTGGACAATAACTTCAGCTCAATAATAATAATAACTTCAATGTTCAAAGCTTGCCGTTTTATTGCCTCAAATGACGTTTTCGTAGAGCAGTCTACTAAAGTGTAGAATGCGGCAATATTTCCGGGATCTTCACGTCCGGGATATTTTACGGAGCATAATGAAACTGAAAGAAACGCAAGTATTGGAATGGAATAAGTGCAAATCTGTATTTTAATGGAATAATACCTTTTTATTGAATAATATCCAATTATAATGCGGTATTTTCGTAAATACCGCCGTGTTATACATTAGTCGATGGGTATATTCGCTGCCTATATGGTTTTCATAATTGCACGTAAGGTAGCAATGAACAATTTCTTTGAGTTTTTCACTTTGATAACGCATTCTTATAATTGCACATCGTAGCAGTGAGACGTCTGCTGTAATGCACATGCTAACGCACACGCATCCCTTACATGTCAACACCTGTTCTGTGCTGATGTGTACTTCTAGCACGTCGTGGTCCAAATTTGAATTGTAATCAGTATGTAAGGCAAATCAAGGTATTTGAACAGAGAGAAGCGACAAGGTATTTGAACAGAGAGAAGCGAGGTCGCCAACATTGAATCAAAATGTTTGGTAGGAACAACTGATGGTAAAACTCGGGAAGAATGTGTTTGGTAAGAAAAAAAAACGGTCGTGGCGTGTTTACGTCAACATTATATTTTTTTTCAATATTGTTTTAACACCCGTGACTTGATATGTTATTATGTTAAACTTTTTGTCCAGTCTCTACCCAGATATATGCTATTTCCTCTCAGCAGCTATTTCACGCTTGCGTAAAACTTTGCTTGTATTTCATTCTTATTTCTTTCAGGGACGATTCCAGACGCACAGCAGAGGATGGTTGACATGTTTCGCATTATGACTTTAAACTGTTCAACTATATAACTTGAAATAAAACCTGCCATAACTGAAAAAAAGCCAATTTTTTCAATGTCTGTCGGGCCTGTTTATCGCGGCTGACGTACAGGGTTCACTTTTAACTGTGTCGTATTTGTCAAAACTCGTTATTGCATTGAATTGTAAGTTGTTTAACGGCCCATTAACACAACATAGGTTATTTAGACCTGCCTCAAAAAGAATACATAGGAATCCATCGAGGAACCTGCCTATATTCATTTGGTTCTGCGTGGAGTGTAGGTAATGGGCAAGTATTTTACCCAAGAACACAACGACATACTGATTGGCGCCGGTGAGGCTTGACGCCGGGTCCTCCGGATTTCAATTCACCGCGCTATCCACTTGGCCACATTAATCATAATGGAGTAGTGTGTAATGGAGTAGTGTAATTTGATCAGACATTATAGCGTCGCTCGGCTAGTCTACCTGATTTACGTGTGTTTATTTTAGAAAATAAGTTTTACATGAGAAACAAACTACTAGTATATTAAAATGTAACCGTGTAAATGTGTTTCGTAACTTATCAGAGAGCATAACATGTCATGAATATAGGTGTACCGGAAGTAAAACGAAAACCATTGAGTCCTGTACAATATATTCCAAGCTTTCTAGTTAGCCATTTTTCAAAATGAAGTTCAAACTAAAATTCACTTATATATTCTTAATCATGAGACCCTCCTCTCTAGAAAACTGCTGAGAATAGTAGGGGTCATGTGGCATATAAGAAAATAAAATTCTGATCTTTGCTGACACCTTGAACAAACTGCATTCATCCAGCACCTCTTACATGTGTTCTACTTTCACTTTCAAAACTTTCAAGTTGATAAATAAAGTCATTTCAGCCACAAAAAAAAACGGGCCTTAAATACTCAAAAATGCATTTATCACAAAAAAGGTGAGGGGATTATATATTTGGGAACTCCTTATCGACCACGGTGATTTACTTCCTGTATGCCTATTAGTTTCTTGCATACCGGAAAAGGCTATCCACATTGTACATGGGGAATGGAAAGACTGTTCTTGCATACCGGACAAGGAAATCCGTCATTTTACCGGGGCTAGATTTTCCATCTCACCCTAGGGTCGAGATAAAAGTCACACGCACCAACATCCGGTACGCAGGAAAACATGCAAAACGTTAGTAGCTGGCGGCGTAAACACACAACATGTCTCTGATATGCAAGAAAAAAGTCTATCATGGGTAATCGGTTGAGATAGGGAGTTTTGATCGGAGCCTCGGTTCAAAAAAAAAGGGAGTTTTAATCGGAACCTCGGCAGAGCCTCAGTTCAAATAAAAAAAACGTATTCCTCGGGTTATTCCCTATCTTCACCGGATACCCATGAAAGAGTCTTATAATCTCTGGGTAAAGATAAAAGTCACGCGCGCGATGTTTATTCAAAGGACCTGCATGCCTACATGTACACGTCCACATATAGAAGTATTACTACTGGAGGGGATGGGTGTCAATTCAAATAGATCTGCCATGCGTGTTTGCGTGAGTCTGGTTCTAAAGGATTATAGTCCCTCAGCCTTTTAACCATTAGGACACCCTAAATGTATATAGATACACTAGCGTCTGGATTGTTTGTGCATACAAACTGAACTAGGACACTTTATTCGTAGGGATTTAATTATAACGCTAGTTTGGTATTGTTTTGTGATATAAATATACTTTATTTTAACGATATAATAACAAGGGTATACATGTACTAAGTAACATATATGAAGACGGTCTTCATATATGTTACTTCAAGTATACACTTGTTATTATATCGTTAAAATCTTAGACCGCGATTATTATTGTAACGTACAACGATAGGATAGAAATACACATAACTAGTTGCATCAAACATTCTGAAGAAGTAAAAAGCGTTCACACACTGCTGGTTATGCATTAGACCTGGATGCATATGCTTTTGGAGTGGACGGATCTTGGCTAATTAAATACATGTTTTCATATGAGTAAACTCTTAATCTAAAACAATGTACTCTCCAATTAAAGCAACACCATACCAAAACCCAGTGATTTAAGAATGGTTTATTACACGTCTCTGTAAAACCTTACATTTTGTTTGATATAATATTTTCTAAATAATTAATCATTGACTTATTGTGTCTCTAGATACAAGTACACTATTACATTCTACAAGTATATTATTACATTACCGTAACTTTGAAGATGTTGCATTGTTTATGTGCCTGACGTGTTAAATCATGACATTAGTTAATTTCAACATCCTTGTAGATTCGCAGCTTCAGTTTTTGTGTCGTTCTACTCAGTCGTACCCATATATTTTTAGGGTGAAATAATGAGCAAGCCCAGTGTTTTGGCGTAAAGGCAGCTTTGCCATTGGCCTGCCACAATAATCATCGCGCATTAAAGAGAACATAACATACTTTTGAAGTAAAGTGTACAACATCCAATTAACGACCCAATAAAACCGTTAAAAATCGACGTAATGTGTGCATTATGACGTCAAGATACGTCTTTTTTTTTGACGTATTAATGTCTTATTGCAGCGTCATAGAATTATAGATTTCCAAGTACAAAGTATAGATTTAAAGTTAATAAGCTCAGTTTTGTTGGACAGTTTTAGTAACATCGGAGTTATGGCCCTTGTTTTTTTCTGAAAAATGATATTTTCTGCCTTGTGAACACTCTAGGGCCTTCAATATTAATCGGATCTTTACTTAACTTTGTCAGTGTCTTTATATCAATGAAAGCTTGAACAAGCACCTTCATTTATTATTTGATCTTTACCAAACTTGCAAAGATTGTTAATATCAATAAAAGCTCGGACAAGTTCGAAAACCAGCTAGATTGGACCATTAACAGCGGAGTTATTGCCCTTGATTTAGTTAAAAAATGCTATATTTTGCCTCGTTAAGACGATAGGGGCTTGTTCATCCGATCTTTATCAAACTTTATCAGATTGTTAATATCAATGAAAGCTCGGACAAGTTCGAAAACCAGAGAGATCGGACCAGTAACAGCGAAGTTATGGCCCTTGATTTTGTTAAAAATGCTATAATTTGCCTCGTCTTACGATAGGGCCTTCATTTTGCATCTGATCTTTGCCAAACTTTACCAGATTTTATGACTTTCTTCTTTTTATATTTAATATTATTTATTATTTATTTATTTTGTTTACCCTTTTTTTTTTTTTTTTTTTTTTTTTACTTTTTTTTTTTTGATTTCTAGCTCCACTGGCCAAAGGCCAGCAGAGCTTATGGGATGCCGAGTTGTCCGTCGTCCGTCCGTTGTCCGTCCGTCCGTCCGTCCGTCCGTCGTTAACTTTTGTCTCGTTAAGACGATAGAGCCTTCATTTTTCATCCGATCTTTACCAAACTTTAACAGGTTGTTAATATCAATGAAAGCTCGGATGAGTTCGAAAACCAGCCAGATCGTATTAGTAACAACGGAGTTGTGGCCCTTGATTTAGTTAAACATGCTATATTGCTATATTTTGCCTCGTTAAGACGATAGGGCCTTCATTTTTCATCCTATCTTTACCAAACTTTACCACATTGTTAATATCAATGAAAGCTCGGACAAGTTCAAAAACCAGCCAAATCGGACCAGTAAGAGCGGAGTTATGGTCCTTGATTTAGTTAAAAATGCTATATTGCTATTATTTGCCTCGTTAAGACGATAGGGCCTTCGTTTTTCATCCTATCTTTACCAAGCTTTACCACATTGTTAATATCAATGAAAGTTCGGACAAGTTCGAAAACCAGCCATATAGGACTAGTAACAGCGAAGTTATGGCCCTTGATTTAGTTAAAAATGCTATAATTTGCCTCGTTAATACGATAGGGGCTTCATTGTTCATCCGATCTTTACCAAACTTTATCAGATTGTTAATGTCGTTGAAAGCTCGAACAAGTTTGAAAACCAGCCTTATCGGACCAGTAACAGCGGAGTTATGGCCCTTGATTAGGTAAAAATGATATATTTTGCCTCGTTAAGACGATAGGGGGCTTCATTGTTCAGCCGATCTTTACCAAACACTATCAGATTGTTAATATCAATGAAAGCTTGGACAAGTTCGAAAACCATTCATATCGGACCAGTATCAGCGGAGTTATGGCTCTTGATTTAGTTCAAAATGCTATAATTTGCCTCGTCATACGATAGGGCCTTCATTTTGCATCTGATCTTTGCCAAACTTTACCAGATGTTATGACTTTTTTTTTTATATTATTATTTATTTATTTTTAATTTTTTTTTTTTTTTTTTTTGATTGATTTATTTTTTTTCATAATTTTTTTTTTTTCAAATTTTTTTATTTCATTTTTTTTAATGTTCTTTTTTTATTTTTTTTTATTTTTATTGTCTCTACTGGCCAAGTTCGAAAACCAGCCAGATCGGACCAGTAATGGCGGATATATAGCTCTTGATTTAGTTAAAAATGCTATATTTTGCCTCTTTAAGATGATAGTCACTCGCTTCATTGATGTTATAAGAGCCATATATATAAGCCAGTAGAGCGTCCACAGGCCCTCTTGGGCCTCTTGTTTTTTTACCTTTTTTTTTTTTTAGCTCTATGTTGGACCAGTCGGACCAGTAACAGAGGAGTTATGGCTCTTGATTTAGTTAAAAATGCTATATTTTGCCTCATTAATACGGTAGGGCCTTCATTTTTCATCTGAGGGCGTCCGTGGCCAAATGGTTAACGTCTCTGACTTGAAATCACTTGCCCCTCACCGCTGTAGGTTCGATCCCTCAGGGGCCTAGGAATCTTTATGTGAGGAAGCTATCCAGCTGGCTTGCGGAACGTCGGTGGTTCTACCCAGAAGCCCGCCCGTGCACGAAAATTGCCCGGAGGGGCACCTGAGGTCCTCCTCCACCAATGGAAGCTGGAAAGTCGCCATATGACCTTAGCTGTTGGTGCGACTATAAAATCCAATTCAATCAATCAATCAATCATTTTTCATCTGATCTTTACCAAACTTTACCAGATTCTTTAGTTATTTCTCTCAGATTCTTTAGTTATTTCCCTTGATTTAGTTGAAAAGCTGTATTTTGCCCAAAACTTTCCAAAAAATGGCAGTCTCTCGCTTCTTGATGTAATAAGAGCCATGTTGGCCAGTAGAGCGTCCACAGGCCCTCTTGGGCCTCTTGTTTATCTTATCTTAACGAAACTTAGCTGTAGTCTAAGATCTCGGACGACTTTTTGAACCAGCCAGATTTGTTCGCTAATAAATAAATCTGCCCTTGAATTTGCAAAGATGCATAAGTTTGTCTCATGGGTACTCTAGCCCTTATATTTTTAGCTCACCTGAGCTCAAGGGTGAGCTTTTGTGATCGCTCTTCATCTGTCGTCCGTCCGCCCGTGCGTCCATCCACAATTGCTTCAAACGACTTCTCCTCTGAAACCACTTGACCAATTTTGACGAAACTTCACAGGAATGATCCTTGGGTGGTCAGACCATCTTCTGTTAAGATTAGTCAAATAATGGAAATCCATGAAGAACTCTGGTTGCCATGGCAACCGAAAGAAAACAAGCTGGAAAACTTTAAAAATCCTCTTCTCTAAAACTACTGGCTTGATTTCAAAATAATTTCACAGTAAGGATGTTTTGGTGACCTTCTACCAATATCATTCAGGCCGGGTTGATTCGTCAAAAAACATGGCTGCCAAGGCTTATTTTTGCTATATTTCTATATGGAATTCTCATCAGAAACCGCTTGAGGATTTCAAAATAATTTCACAGAAATGATGTTGGGTGACCCTCTAGCAAGATTGTCAAAAATCATGCCAGGGGGCGGGGTAGTTTCCCTATATAACTATATCAGAATTATAAAAAGAAATCATAATTTTTGTATTATTACAATAAAAACACATTAATTTCCTGCTGATCTGAACCAAACTTCCACAAAATGTGTATAATAAGCTGTTGGACAAGTTCTGCAACTAGGTACATAAGACGGTATCAGGGTGAGTTATCTGCCTTTGAACATACAAACATTACATAGCAATTCCATATTTTATCGAATCCAAACCAGACTTTCACAGTTTCGTGCAAAATAATAAGGTCTTAAACAGGTTCTTTAATCAGGTATAATGGTGAGTTATCTGCCCTTGAATTGGCAAAGAGGCATAATTTTGCCTTGTGGGCACTCTAGACTCTACATTTTTTATCAGATCTTACCCAAACTTAAAAAGTAGATATATCCTAGTCTCGGAAAAGATCTTGAACCAGCCAGGTTCAGTCTCAGTTATGACCCTTGAATTATCAAAATATTAATAATTTGCCATTGTTACTATAAAAACACTTTAATTTGCCGTCTGATCTGAACCAAATGTTTACAGAGTGTATAATAATAAGATCTCATGCAAGTAGTTAACCACGTATATCTGACGGTATCAAAGTGAGTTATCTGTACTTTAACCACGTATATCTGATGGTATCAAAGTGAGTTATCTGTACTTTAACCACGTATATCTGATGGTATCAAAGTGAGTTATCTGTACTTTAACCACATATATCTGATGGTATCAAAGTGAGTTATCTGTAGTTTAACCACGTATATCTGATGGTATCAAAGTCAGTTATCTGTACTTTAACCACGTATATCTGATGGTATCAAAGTCAGTTATCTGTACTTTAACCACATATATCTGATGGTATCAAAGTGAGTTATATGCCCTTGAATCTGCAAAAAATATTACTACACCATACCATTTTCATTTTTCATTCACTCGAAACCAAACGGAATGTGTATAGAATAATCAAATCTTGGACAAGTTTTCCAATCGTGCATAATTATCAGATAATACTAAAGTGAGTTATCTGCCCTTGAATTAGCAAACATGGCATAACTCGGCCTTGTTACCTCTATAGCCTTTCCATTTTACATCCAATATTTACACCTTTTTTACAGAATGTGAATAATAATAAGATCATTGACAAATTCTTCAATCATGGATACCTGATGATATTGAAAAGAGGTTGTTTACTCTTGAATTGAAGAATGTTACAGTATCATTTGGTAAGAACAGATGGAAATTCCAGTTACCACTACAGCGCTTCCATTGTTCACCCTCATAATCTTAACCAAACTTACACAGTAGTTATATATCCATAAGATCTCGTACAAGCTCTTAAACCAGCCAGATTCGATCACTAATATGGGCAGAAACCCGTTACGTAACAGAAACCAGAAACCAGCCTGATTCGATCACTAATATGGGCAGAAACCCGTTACGTAACAGAAACCAGAAACCAGCCTGATTCGATCACTAATATGGGCAGAAACCCGTTACATAACAGAAACCAGAAACCAGCCTGATTCGATCACTAATATGGGCAGAAACCCGTTACGTAACAATTCCTGATGAATAAAACACTGCAAAGGCCAATAAAACACAGTGGAGTCACAATTGATGGTGTGGGAGGTCCTAATCAATGGAGTGTGGTATATAATGATGTTTGTATACATGTGAATGACGATTTTATGAAAAGAATAGAAAATAATCTTTAAAAAACATATAAATGTTAATTTAATTATTTAATGTCATAGCCACTTACAGTTGAGCCAACATCTATAAATAATTAAAATTACATTTAATGCTAATAAAATTATTTTCATTTCATAACCTTAAAATGAAAAAACATAATTATTTAGTGGATCTTAAATAAATGAATGAGAAGACAATTATACATTAAAGCTTTTATTAATTTATTTTATACTTTAAATAATTTATATAATCAGAATAATAATAAAAGGCTTATACAAGAAACTGTAAGATAACAATTTGTTTTGCATGTATGTTGTACTGTTACATCGCTTATGAATAGAATAGAATATTTATTCATCTCCAATTATGGGCCATTTCTGGCATTACAATCACATAATATAATAACAACATGTAAACAAAGCATATAAAGAAACTCAGGCTTGATTTTGTTGAAATGAAACACAAACTAAAGATTTATAATTAAATAAAGATAAAAATTCACTACCCTCCGTTGGGTTGCACTTTTAATGTAAGGGAAATAACTCAATAATTATACAAAGTATTTAAATGATGATTTGTTTCCCTTACATTGAAGTTTGGAAAGTTTTGTTATTACCGGTAAAGGTATACGTAACAATAACTATTGATAATTAAGTTTAATATGGTTGTGAATGCAAACCCAACAGAGGATTCATACTTATTTTGAAGCTATTCTTATAATTCTCCAGTTTTTGCGATTATTTTATTTACTAAATTATACATCCCTCACCCTAACCTTACTTCGGTTTCACTTTTTATTGCATTTTTCGCACTTTTCGCTTTTTCATTTTTCCGACACCCAACTCTGAATTATACATACAGTATAGGAGTATGCTCAGGTATTTC